>JAEANM010000168.1:0-43319 GCA_017656035.1 Myanophis thanlyinensis | reverse complement strand
TGAGAGAGAGAGAGAGAGAGAGATGCAGAAAGGAGCGAGACAGGATTAATTTCTTCCTTCTTGGTTACTATGGTGCCTTGCAGACAGCAAGGACTGAGAAGGCAAAAAATACTTGAATACTGCAACAATCGCCAATAATTGCTTTCACCATCAGTTCTGTGCTCTTTTACATAGTTATTATCCTCTATGAACTTTTTTTTTTTTAATTCTGAGAGGCAGGAAAACAAGAATCCAAGCAACTCAACACAACGCATGGTCAAAACAGGACAAGGAATCTTGAGTGCATCCCTGTGGATGAATTTGCTTCCAATTCTTAATTGATAAGGTACCCGTCATCTGTGCCAATTGGACCTGGACAACCAACCTTTATTCTCCTCCTTTCTCAAAATTCCTCTGAATTTAAATCTTGTATCAAAGCAAAGCAGGCTGGGGAATCTTGGGAGCTGAAGTCCACACATTTTCAAGTAGCCAAGGTTGGGAAACATGGTCTAGCCATTCAAGCACATCTGGTGATGTGAGCTGATGTCTTTTCACAAAGTCTGTTAGTCAGGAAAGATGCTCCCAGAATTTTTGCTTTCATGGCAGTATCTTCTTCTTCTTCTCCTTCCTCCTCCTCCTCCCTTCAGCTGTGCCAGGCTGTACATAACTTGGTAGTCATGATATCTGCAAGTATCTCTTAGCAATGTGGAAAGTCCTGTGTAATACATGCCCCTCCCCCAGAAAAGATGGTAATGTAGAAAGTTGTTTTTGTAGAGGGTGACACTCCATTGCGGGGGAAGCTATGGAAGATGCACCTTATTCCACAGTAAGAAACACAACTATTCCTAGAGCTAACATGGCTAAACATGGCTTGTCTATTTTGGGGGTGTAATAAGAGAATCCAGCGTTGTTCCAGAAGGGCCAACGTCTTCTCCTTCCACCCGCTGCTAGGAGAGGGGCTCGGCCAGGCTGTTCCTTCCCTGGAAGAGGCCCAGGTGTGGCCCTTGCACAAGACGGGCTTCGAGAATGGGAGCTGCTCTTCCTTTTATCAAGCCTGCTAAGATTCTGAGGATTATTCCTTATTTTAGTGATTGAATGAAAGCTACCCTGGCATTCTCTGACAACAGTGAAAGAACTGAAAGAGTGTTCTTTGTTCTGCAACTGGGGCTCACCTGAAAGGAAGAGGTGAATACTGTCTGTCGAAGAGGGAAGGAAACGGGCAGCACTGAGGCTGCCATGTTGGCCTTTTCTGTCGACCACACCCTAAGGACAGCCCTGAGGTGAGTCACACTGAACATTTTACCTGTTTTCATTCAAAGCAACCATTTTAATAATGAGTTTGGACCGGTGTGTTCTTCATTTGTTGACCACGGGATTGACCGGATACACACCTGTACATATTTGCCAGTGCAGATACAACTTCCATGTAAACATCTGTGGAAATTCTTTGAAAAAAAAGTTGGCCAAATCCTAAAATGAGAATTTCCACTTCAAATTAAAGGAAATTGCTAAAAAAAAATTCCCAAACTCCACAGGGTAAACAGACTTGATTTATCTTGCATGCAATCAATCTTTTTTTTTCTTTTTTACTGTTATTGCTTTTTCATATCCCAACTTCAGTCCTTTGTGAGCGGCAGAATCAACACTGGCATCGTTTAGTTGCTAAAATTGGAAGGTAAGGGAAGAAAGACGTCTCCTTAAGCAATCTATAATTCTGAAGGATGCGAAAGACTTTTCAAAGCTGATGAATGTCATGGGGTTCATTTAATGGCATATAATTTATCTTGTCAGGCAGAATGATACTTTCCCAGCTTCATTGCTAGAAATAGTTTCAGTAGGTATAAAAAGCTTCACGAGCACCCTTGTGTGTAATTTGAACAGCTTGTGCTATGTACAGATATGCCAGTTAACACAACCGCACAAAACGGATGGAGATATTTTGCAACAATAGCTGTGTTTTTATTTTTACCCTTAATACAGAGGTGCTGATCTTCAAAACATTGAATATTTGAAGTGACGAATAGAACTTCTAATATATTCAGAAAGATTCAGACCTGATCCAGAGATTTATGGAAATTAATTTATGGGAACTGCTAAAACATGTATGTCTGAGGGAAAAAAAGGCCAGTGGGGATTAGGAAAACTCATACCATTTTTTTGCTGTACTATAAATAATTTGCAAACTTTTTTTTACCAATTATTTAATCCAATCTTAAGGGGGAACAAAACCCATTCCAAACCAAACAGTATGGATAAATTAAATATATAGGAGTAAATCTTCATGGATAACGCTGTGTAACAAATTTTCAAAAAATTTCTGTTTCTGGTTTCAAATTATTGATTTCTGGTTAACTGAGCAGCAAGTACGTAGAAAATAGTCATTAGACCCCCGAAAGATCGCTTTTGTGGCCGAGGAGCAAGGAGAGCGCTTTCATCAGGACATGCAGCATTTTGAATGTCGCTACCAGGGAACCTACAATGAACACAGGATGGGGGACTATATTTGGGGACTTATTCATGAAAGTGATATGGCATACTCTCGCAAATCTTGCAAAACTACGCATTTCTAGCTTCCTTATCATCAGTTTGTGGATATTTGGTTAAAATATACTTTTGATTTGAAATATGTTTCTTTTTTTTTTTAAATAAAGATACACTCAAAAATTTGTATGTTTAAACCTTAATTACAGTACGTAAATTTCAACTTTTCATTCTCCTGACCACAAAAGCGATGTTTTTGCAGGGAAGTAAGGTTTTTTCATGTTTTATGATAGAACCAATTAGAAAATTATATTGATTACTCAGAAACAAAAATTGTGTTATACTGTGTAATATAATAGTGATGTACAGTATTGAAAAATTCCTCCTGATTGGAAAAAAATCCTTTCTCTTCTCTAATATTTATTTCTATAAATTGATTAATTACCAGCATTCATATATTAATTTATTGGATTTACACACTTTCACACCTTAATTATCTTTGTTGAATTGTTTTAATTAGTTATTTTAGACTTGTTTTTAATTGTTTATTATAGATTGTGCAGAGTCACATTTGTGAGGCAGATGGAGAACGAAAGGAAGAGAGTGAGTGAGGAAGGAAGGACGGAAGAAAGGAAGGAGAAAAGGAAGCCATCCTTTTGGGATCTTTTTTCCTCTAAACTTTCTCACATGACACAACATCCCTATGGGGGTAGTTAGCATGAGAAGGAATGAGTGGCCATTGAGTGGCCGAAGATGGGCTTAACCACAGTACTATATACATTTCCACGGTAAACATAATGGTAGTTGTATACATTGTGTATTTTGCATGCTCAAAAAATATAAAAATGAATGCTCTCAGTTTGTCACTTATCCATCAAAACCCTCAGCAGACGTTAGACCTGTGACTGATGTGCATGTTAAGGAACTAAGCTAATTAACGTGTCTCCCAGATCCCAAATGAAGGATGTTGATGCAGCCATCAGCTCCATTCTCAGGAGTGCGTGGGTGGGTTAGTTTGTCTACGTGAGGGACAATTGACAATTAACAAATAAATGTTGAAGTAAAGCATTCAAGCATGTAACAAGAACTTATTCCTGTACAATAAAAGCCAACACCTAGAGTCCTATGGAAAAAAGGGGTTTTAAAAAAATGTTTTTTTTAAATTATATATAGGTGGGGAAAAATAATCTTCACAGCTTTTAATATGTTAATTTTTCTGCCAGACAGTAATCTGATGTTTAAGTGATTAGGCACAGCCTTATTCACTTGAATAATGATATTCTCTTTTTTAAACATTAATTTGCAATCTTGAATGTCAAACCCGTAAGATGGCTGCTAATATCTTAACAAGTAACTGCTCCATAGTGATCAGCTGAAAAACAGCTCCATATATTAAATGGCAAGCCTTCCAATGAAAGATTAAACTAATATAGAATTTGAATCGTTCTTGAAGCCATAACTGCAAAGGTTACATGGGAGAAAAATGATCCTTTTTTTGGTCATAACTGTCTTCATGAGCTGTGATTAATCCTTACAGAATACACATTCATGACTTAGTGGTAAGAATTCTTTGCAAACTTTCCATCTTATCCTCTTATTTAACTCCCCTGACAATAAAGACAATTAAATAAACTAGAGCTTGTTTGTGGCTTGTTAAAAGAATAAGAAGCTGGGGTTCTTATTTCGAATTCCAAGGTAAATAAATGGATCCAGACATTTCTGTTGAGAGGACCAAGAATAACTAACAGCATGAGTCACAAAAAGCTGATATCCCCAAGACCCCCACATGGTTAGAACCATTTTGTTTATCTTATATAAAAACAGAATTGCCACTGGATGTGCCACAGAGCCAAGTTCTTACTCTATGGCAAAATCCAACTAAAGCTTTATTGACTGGTATCAGGTATGTCCAGATTTTACCTGAGCACACAAAGACCTCACCGCCTGCCTTGATCATTGGCTCTGCTATCAAACTGTTATTATCGGTTGGAGTGTTTTCCTAAAATACAACCAGAGACTCCTTCCTGTCTCCATGGCCCGTGATTCTGCCTCTGGCCTTCCAGGTGACAGAGACTTCTGTCAAGTTCTTGGAAAAAAGTCATCCTATCTCATCTAAGTTGTCTACTTATCTACTTGTCAGTTTGCTCAGCCTTGCCTCATCAGAAAGGAAACAGACTAGTTCCAAGCTCCTTTTGCATCCTCTACTTCAGTTTTCTCTGAACTTTCTTAAAATCTGGAGTCTAGAACTGAACCCAGGTGTTGAGATGGAGTCTGCCTATTGAAAAATACAATAGAGCTATAGTACTAACCAACCAATAGGTGATAACCCTGAGTCTCCTTGACTTAACTCAAGAAACAAAAACAAACCCTAAGTAGGATTGAACCCGGTTAGTCCTTCAGAAGAGGGAAAGTACCAGTAACAAATAGGGCTCTAAATTAGACTGGGAAGTTCAAAAACAAAAGAGGGGAATAAGTCATTATTTGTAATGTCACCAAGAATAGTACACAGGCATCAAATCACTAAGAATTGAATTCAACTTTATATATATATGGGAGGCAACCCGAAGACAGGAAGGGTCTTGGTGGCAGAGACCTGCCTGGGCTCCTAATGGGACAAAGCTGGAAAGGCTGGAGATACTCGATCGTGCAGCAGGCTCAAATAGCGATGCCAGAATCGGAAATGGGAAAACTGACAGGCAGTTTGGTAAACCAGTTGGGGGTGAAACTTTTTAATGAGTTCTACATACAGACACTAAACTTGATATAAGAAAATTGTCTCGTGGGTGTAGTTCAACCATGGACAAACTTTCATTGCCAAGGTTATAAATATTCTTAAATTGCTTGCATGGGGCTTAAAAGCCTTGAACTTCGGTTAAAACACAAATTATATTGATGAAATAGGTATTATGAGCTTCCATACTTGAAGATTCAACCTGAGTTTTTCCAGTCCTGATTCAGCATTTCCACCATGACTGCATTCTGGGGGAATCAATAGAGTGACGTAGAGAGATTGTACCCTTGTCAGTCATTAATCAAAATGGTGCCTAAAACAATTGACTTGGGAAAAAAAGGAGACACCTGAATTTAGGTGTCCTCCTTACCTCAGGATATCCTCCGACTTCGATGTACGTGCACATAGGATGGAAAGCTCCAGTTCCACAGACGTACAGATGGGTCTGGTTATAAGTTTTCAGCACCTTGATGAAGTTAGCACACTCTTTCTGCAGGGGAAAAAACAAGAAGGCAACACCAAATTTTGATTGCTTTCTCCGCTCTTTCAGTCACATAAGTCACTAAACATGTAATTTTGGCCTTCTATATCAAATAAGTGGTTAATATTAATTTTTAATATTGTAATTTAATATAATATTAAAGTTTTACTAAATACCATTTGAAGGCACTGTCATATCCCCTTTCCACAAAACTCAAGCTGAATTTAAAAAATACCATAAACTGAAATAAAACAATATCAGAAAGGAACATTTACGTCTATGGTAACACAGGATACTTTGAAAGGGAATTTCCTATCTGAATAGGTTGCCTCACACCTGCTTAGAAAGGTCAGAAGGACAGAGGATGCTTAGAACTTATCAAGTCCTTCTCTTAAGAAAAACTGACAGCCCAACAGCCAGCATAATTTTAATTTAATTTTGTTGTACGAGGTGCAATGACAATAATGTAAACTAAACTAAAAATAAAGATCCTCAGATACACAAACACGGAAGACTTGAAGGTTTAAAGAAGACACAAAGTTTGAGCCAACTCTTCCTCGATCAAAAGTTGGAAACGAAGCCACAGGTTCCAGTTCCTGTCCGTTAGAGGGGATTTTCATAGAAGAATGAGAGCCCATAGAAAAAGCATTTTACACGGAGCTCCCTACGTCCTTTGGCACGCAAGGTACATTGAGGTTTTTGATACATTCATATTCATAGCTGTGAGTCCCAAAGAAAACAAAATGAAACCCGCACATCTGCAATCCAGGCTGTGGACCTTTCTTTTTGCATCTTTGCTCCAAACCCAAAACTATATAAAGGCAGAAATAGATCACTTTCAAGTTAAGGAATCATAGCAAAGGCCGCCTTCCTCAAATATTGTACCTTTGTAGATTTTCTCTGAAGTGACACAGATGGAAATCAGAAAAAAGAGGGTTCAATGTATGGAAGGACATTGTTTTTGCTGCTTCTTCCAGATATTTCAATAACCTTCATGGTTCTGTACTCGCTCTGATTTCACAGGGGCCCTTGTGGAGGAGGCAGGAATAATAGAGAGTCTGCGTTCTCTGTATGATATTCTGATTGCATGTCATTGATTTATTATTTTTCATCTCCTTCTGAAGGCCTTTATAAAAAAATAGTTACCCACACTGCGATCTGTGTAGGGGAGCATGTTATTAGGTCGATTAAAGATATAATTAAGTACAGTAACCAAAGATGTAGCCTTCTTTTAAAAATAAGCCATAACCAAGGTCCTACCAGATCTTAGCTGATTTTGTAAAACCAAGTTTCGGAAGTCAAGGAAAAACACACATCCCAGAGAATAAGGCACTGGCAAATCCCCTTTCTTATTAGTGCATGGCCAGGATCTGCCTTCAAGACACTGGGCATACGGCTCAGCTCAAAAGAAACAACACAAATATTCACAAGGTTTGCTTTTCAAAAGGTCCTCAGGGGTGTGTGGTTTGTTGTCTGCAATCTGCCCCCATTCCTGGAGGCTGAAATCCACAGTAATCCCACCTGCTTCTAGGGAGAAGCCGACTGGTGGGCTGCTTGTCTGCCTTTCCAATTCTTAGGTAGTGATTCACAGGCGCCTCCCATTTCCATAGCTACCCTGAGATCAAGCACAATACAAACAGCGCTAGACAGCACGTGAATGGGCCCCCTGGCTAGATACGTCCATCAATGCTCCTCTGTTACTGTCAATAGTTTGGATTCGGTTAATGCCAACACCGCTGCACTTGACAGCAAAATATGCATCCCCACCCAAAGTACATCTCCCCTTTACAACGCTCCCTGATTTAGCTATGGATTATAGGAATGACAAAGCCCTGAGAGGGGGTGGTAAGAGGATCATTAAATGCATGAATCTACTGTTGAACTTCCGTTCAATCTCTCATGGATGGAATAGCTTTCCTGTGATTCCCAGCTCTGGGTTTGTTTGTTTCCCCCCCCCTTAAACTTTCAGCTCTACTGGAGTCCAATAACAACCAAAGATAATAGATGTGGTTCCTTTAGATGTGCTTTGACAGAGCTGAAGAAGGATGGCATTCAGAGGTTAACTGATGAAACGAAGTGATGGCAACTGAATCCCCTCCACCATGGCAATCTGTTCAAAGATGGACCTTTGCAGAGCCTATACGTTGGTACTTATGAGCATCTCCAATAATACCAGAGTGCAAATATTCTTATAAATGACAATGCACAAAGGTCTCGCCAACTTTTCACTTTCGACCAACTACGTGATTTAGTGTTTTACAGTTATTAAGATTGGTTTTTTATTTATAAGGGTGTAAAAGGCTTCAATTGACTTGTGGTGCAAGAACAGTAGCAGCCTTGTACAATGTGGTTGCCTTCTAGTTAAGTAGACCAGCTCCCAGAATCTCCTTGCTAGCATGGCCAGTGCTGAGAATTCTGGGATTCTCGGTGTAAAATCTGTTCTACGTATCTAGAGGGCATTCTGGATGGAAAATGCAAATTTGCATGGCAAGTATCCCCCTGCTGCATATATGATCTAACAGAATCCCACTTTCCTTAAGGTAAGGGAGAGAGGGAGAGACATATTGTGTTATTGTCATGTCTCCCTGTCTGAGTTTTTATAGGCTCATGACTTCTGCACCAGTGGGGTAGGGGAACAAATTCACTATTTTTTGAGAATATCTGTTATATTTTCTGCCAGGATTAGTACATGTCTGGTTTCATTCGTATTAGAAACCATCAGAGATATACAGAGCCAGATCCTATTCTGTGGCATTCAAACTTTCCACCAGGAATTGAATTTGTGAATGATTGTGCTGTAGTTATATAACACTTGTTTTAAGCTTTATCTTAAAAGGATAAGATAAGGATCCTAAGTATTGCAATATAAATTGTTATGGAGTTAATCAACAAAATATGTTTCTCTACTTCCTGTTCTGTGAAAAGAGTAGGTTTCACCTGCAGAAACCATAACATTTCCTAATCAATTGGCAGGCACCCAATTCAGTTTCATTCAATGAAACAAGTTGATTCAGTAGTTCAGTTAGATTTGATTGAAAGGAAGAGTCAGTTAAATCAACTTTAACTTGAATTGCCAAATCATATTTTTGTTTACAGCTATACTATCCATTTAGTGATCCAAGCAGAGATCCAACTACATGGGTACAATAACCCTTTAAATGCAGATGGATATTAAACCTAATTAAATTTGCATTTGTTATGTGATTGCCAAAGCCACCCAGTAGGCAGATATTTTGTTAAGATATTTCCGAGACTCTGCCAATTTATTAGCATTCTTCCTTTCCCTCCATCAAACATCACCACGATAATATTTAGGCATGTCTTAGCTGTGAAATTTGGCATTCAAAATTATTCTCAGCACTTGGGACTAGGTATGTCAGCAAAGTATCCACTCATGTTCTTTGGCTGTGAGCCTGGAATGGCTCAGCCTGTCTCAAACTGGGTTTTCCCTTACCCTCAAGGAAACAGATATTTGTCCTTAATGAAAAATCACGGAGAGTGGTACAGAGAGACTGAAATATGTGAAATGCTGGCCCAAAGGACAAAAATGACCCTTGTGTATATACACAGATGCAGACATCCAATGTGCAACACAAGCACACATTTTGAAATGCAGGGATGCCTGACACCACATTGATTTTGAGCGAGGGCCCTTCAAACTATCACAGTCGTGCAACTGTGGGATGCTGCAACCAGTCATAAATGCAAGTTGTCTTCCAGGCACCCGGAATGTAACTTTAGAATCGCATGAGGTGTCTGTGGCAATTGCAACTTCAAGAATAAGTTGTAAGTAATTTTTTGTAATTTGTAACTTCAAATTATTGTTAAACAGTTGGTTATAAAGTGATGACTCAATTTAGGAGTGTTCTTATCTTTGAGGATAAGTTAATATGCCACCAAAAGGATGGATGAGTGGATGGACTGACCAAGTTTATAAACCACTCAGATTTGGAGCCAGAACTTTTAATCCCAAGGTGGTTTCTACATATCCGGTAAAGATTTCCAGATGCAGCCCTTTGCGATCAATGCACTTCAAAGTTCTCAGTCCAAAAGGGAGGGGGAACACAAAGTGTTGAAAGAGAGCAACAGATTGTGAATCTCTGCGAAGCAGTTGCTTAGCAATGTCTATATGTTTTCAACAAATACCCCACAGAAGCGCAACAATGAGCTTGCATGCACTTCCCTACACAACTTTAGACTGTTTAAGGCAACTTTGATTTTGCCTTCCCTTTTTTTTCCCACAGGAAAAATTAGAGCGAAACACCTTAATGGAAGGAAGTTTAAAGTTTCTCTTCAATTAAGGCCTGGCATCAAGTCACATTTGTTTAAACAAGAGTTGCCAAGTTGCTTTTTCAAACATGCCTCTAAGATCCTGAGAGGTTCTAAAGCTGTGGAAATCAGTTAATCCAGAAGAGAGACCGGAAGCAGAGGGAAGGTTTGTTGCCACAGAGATGAGGTTACTTGGCCTCAAAATAGGAAGAGCATCGATTAACCCTTTGCTTGCATAAATCCACATGTTTTCTTTTCTTCACGTTACAACCAATGCTTTTAAAAGTGAAAGATACTACCTGAGACATCACCTGACTTCAGAAGAGTGGAGTAACCTTTGCAAAATCAATGGGATCATTTACTTCTGAGTAGACATGTATATGTACCTATGCTCTAATTGTATCAAGTTATAGGTGTCGCTTTGTAGCCCTGCATCATGTTCACATCAGGCGCAATTGGATTTCAGGCCATGCCCTGCACGTGAATCACGCCGAATAAAATAAATAAAAGCATTAGCTTCTTATCTCCCTAGAAGGACTACTGGAAGCCTCCTTCTGTCCAAGTGTACACCTGAACATAAGGCCAACAAGGGCCATCAAAGTGCTGGACACCATGTCATCCTTGGAGAATCCATGAAGCTGGGTCCTGTAGCCCAGGCTTCTTGTTGCACAAGTAATTTTCACATTTGTGGGTGCTACTTTACACAGCTTGTCACCAAAACGGGTATATAGGGCTCATTCCCTTCAGTCCACATGACCGTCAAACCAAGGATTTCATCCAGCCTGGCCAGTACTCCATGTGTGCTTAGATCTTCTCACGCAAAGTCAGGCAAGATCCAAGAGGAACACGCCTCATGAAGGACAGTTATCCCCAGAAATAGGTTTTGCGGCAGAAGTTGACGTGGGATTAGGGGTTGCTGTGACATTACAAAGGTCAGTTTGATATCCTGAACTGAAAAATGTTTGAAGGTCCAATGGAGTTTTGTACAGAAGGTGCATGGATAATTTTTATTTTATACTTAAACCAAATCACAGACTTGAATTGAGTCTTAGGTAATCTGCACAGCCCATGTATAGTTATGGTGCTTGCCATCATATATGGCACAAGTAGTCCTTACTCTGTCATGCATCTCTCTTGTATCTTTTTCAACTTCTTTGCAGGCTGTGTGAGCCTCCTGTTATGGAAACATCTTTTTGTAACCGTTAATTTTTTTGAACAGCAAAGTTAAACCTCCTAGTTACAGTTTGGACAATTTAACCGTTATAATTGTTCCAGACAGAAATCCTGAATGGGTCACTCAGCTGTACCGATTCTTCCCAGGCTGAAGCACGGGAGGTTGGCTGTGTTTTGTGTTTCTCTGTTTTTCTCTTCCTAACACCGAAAGAAGCTGCAATCCTGATACTGAATTTTGTGATGATTCTTATTATTTAAGATAGAATAGAAGGACGTAATTTCTTATGCTGGCACTGGGATATTCTCATGACATTCTGAGCTCAGCCCATTTTAGGGATTAAGAAGGCTGGCCCTAAACCAGGGCTGACTTAATGGAAAGAACAATTAGAGCCATTTCCCTCATGTCACGTCAGACAATCTTAGAAAAGAAGCAGTACAGTACATGTGCATTTGTGAAGCAGTAATGGATTTCAGCAATCACTTTATCATTTTTTTTTAAAAAGGCTTCAAGACTTTAATACAAAGACTTCTATATCTACAGTATACATACTAGTTGAGTCAAGTCCAAATCCATTTATGAAAAGCATCAAATTTCCGTCACTGCCAGTCAATTCGGATGCAGTCAACTTGACGAACTGAATCAACCCATCAGTTTGATTTCCTAAATCCATTTGAAGCTTTGGATCTGATTCAGAGCGTTTGTCATCTGAAGAGCCCTAATCGATACTGTAAACAATTGTTATAAAGTGATATTTATAGATGTTCCATAAAGGAATCCAGTAATCTCAGATCCAAATTTCTGTTCCACGTATCTGGGGAAACATTAGTTAAACATGAGGATTTTGGCGACCAAGTGCAAACATAGATCCAAAGAGATGAAAGATTCTTAAGGGCGGGGGCTGCCTCTGAATTATTGGGTCTCGTTTTCTTTTGGAAACAGGGTCTGAAGCAAAGATCTGAAACAAAGACTGTGGTGCCTTCACCCGCAAACCAGTTCCCTGCTACCCCCAAGGAAAAGCATTAAGACCGCCTGGCTTCTAATTCTTGGTGAAAGGAAGAAGCGCCACTTGTTCGCCTTGCAAGAAAGCACAAGAAAGCTGGGGCCCAGGGGCTGCGGGGTTGTGATTGGAGTGTGTGTGTGTGTGTGTGTGTGATGAATTATGAATTACAACCAACTCTGAGGACTACTAAATTGGAAGACAGAATATAAATATGCATAAAACAGCTTTTGTATGCATGATGCACAAGTTGATCAGTGCCAAAGCACCCCAAATATTTCACTTCTGAATGGCCAATTACAAGCTTTACAGTGCGTGCCCACATGCACACTCACACAAACACACAAAGCATAGGAAAAGAAGCTAATAATAAGCACTATAGAGGCAACAGAAGTTGGCCACTTCTCTGTACATAAGAAAGGATTTTATGAGTTGATGCCTATGCATTTTGAATGTTAGGCATACATGGTATTTCCAATATTAATTCATGTATAGATATTCCGTTGCAATCAACTCACAAGGCTGCTAGAAAATGGGAGGCATTAGGTATGTTTGCTAGCTATTTTGCCTACCTGGCAAGGGTAGTGTGGGCTAGGAGAGAGGGATCAGTGAAAGGTCACTTGTGGGGCTCCCCTGCTTGATGGGTGACCAGGATCGAGGTTTCTCCAGTGCCCATCAAATTCTTTGGAAGGATTTGGTTGGTTTGGGGTTTTTTTTTGCATGGCCAGAAACATTTCTTTCTCTTAATCTGATTTGGTGCAATGATCTGATTCAGGCATCTAGATCAGGCTGGATCAGAATCAAATCAATGACTCAAATTGTTCTTAACACATCCCCTGTACGACACAAGTCAGCACATTGGATAACATTTCCCAGAGAGGTGAGTGGTTGGATTACAGAAACATGAGAAACGGGGCGACCCATCCACATTTTCATTTCCTCCCAACTGTTAACTCTCTTTTCAGAAAAGAAAAAAAAAAACCCCTTGGCTGCGCTGTCGGGGAGCCTCCATATTTATCAGTGTCTGGGGGGACCCTTGAAACGTTAGATCCCCAACAATATCAATTTCATGGCACTCCGTGATTGACGTTAACGGGGAAGGCATGAGATGGACTCCAGCAGAGTGAAACCACAGCCTTCTAGCCAGCATGGTTACCTTCCAATCTCAGGTCACGACTGAGGTCACCAGGGGGGGTTCAGGCACAGTTAATATTTATTTCAGATAAGCAATATCGCGGCTGCAAAGTGCTATTGCTGAGAAAGATGTTGGGCATAGAACGGTTAATAATTGAGATTCATAATTAATTCATTTAAATAAAAAAATACTAAACGCCCCCCCTCAACATTTGTGATTTATTAACTTCTAGGCATTCAAACATGCAAAATACTTATCATCATATGAATATCTTCATTATATTGATTTAAATGTTCTTTAGGTGAGCCTACTAAATATTACTTTTTATTTTTTTCCTTGGGGGCCCAAATGAAGAATTAATTTTCTTTATTCTTAAAACTTGACCTTACAAAAGGCATCAGCTCTTGCTCATTGTGGGGAAAAGCTGTTGGCTTGGCTTAAGGATAAGGCTCCTTCTTTAGACGTTAAGCCACCACAATCTGCATTATTTATGACATTCTTCCTTCTTTATCCAAGGAATTTTTGCAAATTCTTTCTGTGGATACAGATCAACTTTGTTATCTTAAATATAGGACTCCTGATCCTGAACCACATTCTGGTTAATGACTCTATTCCACTTACGACTTGAGACGGAGCAGAGATTTCTGCCAGCTGCTATTATGAATATTTCACCAAACCATCTCTAAAGATTTGCTCTGGACAAGCTCTAGGCTGCCTTTTGCCATTGCAAACACAGTGATTTTCCCTTTGTCTTGAAAGAAGGCGTTCCGCTTCTGTGTGATTACAGTGAATTCCATCTATTTATTTATTTACCCTCTGCCAGCATTACAATCACACCCAGCAGCCGTACAATTTCCCGCATTATCTAATGGGAGCCTTGAAAAGACTGAGGAGGAAAGAGTGATGATATGAGAAAGAATGCGTAAAATAAATGTCCCCTCCCCTGCCCTCTTTTCAACCACAATAGGAAGAAGGAAATTAACATGGGGAAGGCATCCGGGCGTGTGTTCTTGTCAAGGGAGACCCCCTGAGGCCTTCAAAGCTTCTGGACATGAATGACTCTCATGGCTTTCACAAATGCCGGCCTCTTCCAGGCGGCAGATTGAGGGCCTCGTCCTCCCTCCGCTGGGTTACAGGAACCAGGTCAAGACCAGAATAAGGCTTCTTAAATAAGGGGACAATTACAGGCTCATTCCATAGTTGCGTTACATGTCAATCTACCCTCGCAGGAGCACACGGGGAGAAAATGAAGCTTGACCCAACAGGACGTTATTTATGAAAAAGGCGGCTGGTGAGTGCAAACCAAAGCTTCAAAAAGGCCACAAAATACTGACCAGCCTGATCAAGGACAACTGGGAGATTTAATAAAGGTTTCTACTTACCAGAACATCTTTTCCAGCCCACTTGCATTCATCCCGCCGACTATGAGATACGGGCCAAGCAATCTAAGGGGGAAAAGTCAAAACGGCATCGTGTCACTTTGCAATCCAGAACTGTCATCTCAACCCAGGAAATGCTCTCTCTTTGCAGGATGATTTCTTTCTTTCTCTAAAGGAATTCACTTCATGGATTTGCCATGATAAGCCTGCTGCGTTCATCTCCATATTCCACTGTGCAGGATTTTATTTGGATTTTTATGTGACTATACATAGGTAGAGATATAGACAGATACAGGTATGTTTGTTTCCTTAGACAATGGTAGATGGCACACCAGAGGGGTGTTATTTTAAATCCAAGATTGTCTTGTTTTCCTAGATGGCCACACATTATGTCACAAACAAAGGCATGCATGCATGACACACCACGTTCTGTACTTTAACAGCCCCAGTAATATTTTTATTTATAGCTGGTGAGCAGATGGCCAGAATATAGTACACTCAGGTAAAAGAAAATAAAAGAGGAAAGGAAAAATTATATAAAATTATGCAAGCAAGGAATAAAGTAAGTGGACTGTTCTATATACGGACAATATACTCCCTCCCTCCCTCTCTCAGTCCATACATCAATCAATCCATCAATCCATCCATCCATCCATCCACAAACCTAAAACTCACTACAACTCAGTGATCAAACAAAATTTAGAAATATGGAGATTTCTGAGTTGTGAATGGATGATAAATACCAGCACAAACAGAGGACAAGTTCATCCTTTCTTGCTGGATTGTAGATTCTGGAGGGTGGGGTGGGAAATGTGACAAATCTGGAAAGCAGAAGGATGGAGTGGATGGGCACCCCACTGTCCTGAGGAAGGAAGCAGCTTCGTGGCACCAGCGTCTCTCACTGGCTTCCGTTTCCCTAAACTCAGCAGAAATCGTGGAAGGTGCCATTCAATAAGAATAATAATACTAACTAGAATGTCATCTCCTGCATTAAAGATGCTCTGAGGTTGTTACCCTCACGGGTTTGTCCCAATTATTCTACAGAGATTCACAATTTCATTTCTGGTTATGTTTGGGATTAATTCTTAACAATCAATTTCATCTTTTAGTGCAAAAGCCCCCAAACCCCTTTTAGTTAATTATTTATGTCTTCTAAAAAGCTTTTAGAATTGAACATAGAATAAAACATGATCAAATTTCAACATCATGCAATATAAATGGACCATGTGGTTGGACGACTGCAGATAAAGCAGGAAAAAATTCATTTAAGGTCATTAGGGCAAATGATAGCAAAGGCAGCTACAGGTTTCATGATGGATTTTGAGACTGCAACATCGCTAACAAAATACATGAGTATTTCTGGGAAGGCCTGAAGCTGTGCTGAAGCAGGAATCCAGGCATCTTGGACTGCAAATAAATCCCCGTCGGTTTTCTTACATCCAGCATCTCAGTAAGGAACCACAGCATCTTTTCCATCAAGGTCTATGGTTCATGCATTTATCCACTCACTACCACACAGGTGTGAACAGAGAACAGAGTCCATGTGTGAATTTGCTCTAAATTGTTTACACTTTTTTTTACTTATAGCAGTTGTCTGTTTCTCTAATGATTCCAGAAGTTTCTGCATTACATCCTGAGCCTCATAGAACATCCAAATAAATAATTCCATTTCTTTTATGGTTGCTCTTGAGAGAATAGGAAATGGCTAATTTTACTTGGATCTTGATCTTCAGAGAATACAAATCTTCACTCAGGACTTTGAAAAAACACTTTATCATGCAAGGAATTAATGGGTCATGGATTAATGCAAAGTAGAACTAACCTTGCCAGTTTTAAAGCAATAATTTTTATTGAAGATTTATTAAAATATAGTTATGCTATGCATATCATTAATGTTTTATTTACACGTATGCATTCATAACGAAATGTCTATTAGCTTCCAACCTAAATCTCTTTTTTCAATCAAATCCAAGATTGCCCATCATGTTGCTGTCATCAATATTCCACCTATAATGATTTATTCATGGCTTTGATTTTCTGCATGGAAGCATGCAAAGTAATAAAATGAAGAGTTAAATCATATTCATTGTCTTTATATATAATTTAGTTCTTTCAATTCACCTTTACCACCCATATTTTCCTTCCGTATGTGAACAAACTGGGTTTTGAACATTTGATGAATGATCACCATTCACTGGATTGGATGTGTTTCGATTAATCTGGTGCTCAATGTCAGAAGCTGATGGACATTAGAGCAGTGAGATTCCCAGGGTGCTGAATGGAGGCTCCTGGTAGATGGAACAGTCCTTTCTTCTCTCTTGCAATTTTGTATTTGTTTTCTCAACAGTTAAAAATGGAACACCACTATTCTGCCATTCTTTTTTTCCTGAATCAACCAAAAGTAGATTCACATTTGCAATTTGATTCAAACGGTCCATTTGAATTTTGTAATTCAGCAGTCAAGTAAACTCAACTGAATAACTTTAGAGTTGGAAGAGTAAACTTAGACACCATCTTTCCCAACCTCCACTTTGGTGTAGGATCCTTTAGATTAGAACATCACTGGCAGGGCACCGGGCAGCCTGTGTTTGCAGACCTCTGGGAATGGAAAACTCTTGTCTTCATGCGGCAGCAACTGTTCCACAGGTTGACAGCGCATGCAGTCATGGAATCCAAGGGATGGAAGGGACCCTGGAACTGCCAAAGCTAGCAGCCCTTATACCATCTGAGACAGTTGTTCAGCCTCGAGCAATGGAGCCCTCACAACGCTGGGAAGAAAGCTGCTCCATTGACAAATTGTTCTCACTGTCGACTTTCTCCTTAAGTTCCAGGTTGGATCTCCTTCTGATAAATTTCTACCTACTAGTTAGAAAGTTCCTCCCGCCATCTAGTCTGAGCCTACTTCTTTGCAGTTTTAACCCCACTGGTACTCCTCCACTCCTCTGGGGAGAACTCAGTCTTCTGAGCAATCTTCAGTCTACAAGGGTTGAGGTATTTGGGCAAAAGCCCATCTGATCTTTGAATTACTTTGAATGCACTTTTTAAAATTCGACTCCCCAAACCAATTCTCAATTCAGTCTGAAGATCCTATTCAAAGTGGTCATTTCTCCAAAAGTGCCTTTGACTTCATGCAGGTGACGTTCCAACTACAGTGATATAAATGTAGAAGACCAAAGAGAAAAGAAAACTACTGTATATCCTGCCCAGCTGTTCCATGTTCTGCATGTCCTGGAATGGGTTCATGTATTCTACCTACACCAAATAAATCTTTATGAGTGTTTGTACTGTTGCCAATGGACCTGTGTAACTAAGTGGCTCAACATTCAACTTAATCCCACACCGGTTGTCTTACCCCCATTGACATACACCTAAAGACGAAAAGAGATGAAAAGTACCATTTGAAAATCCTTGAAGTTGAGTAGGTTGAAAGAAAATATGTGGTCCTTTGCTCCCACGTAGAGTCTACTCCGTTCCTCATCCAAAAGGAAGGTGTGGTAACTAGAACTATTGACCAGTCCATGGAAAGTAGCTATATTGCTGGATTCGTACATTTCTGTAGGACAAAAGAAAAAAAATCATTATTGTACAGAACAATGACCTTGGTTCTAACAAGTAAATAGATGAGTAACAACCATGTGGAGCTTCTTAATTTATTGAGGCAGGGTGTTTTTCAGACCTCCGTCCCTTGAATAATAGCCATTCTAGAACCCAAAACTGGAAGAACAAACTTCAGTTTTAATGCACCACTATATTAACTTTTCTATAATGCGTGGCATTTATTGCTGAGTTGATAGCCCTTTGATGCCCCTTAAGCTGCTGGGTGATATAAACTGCTGCTAATGTGGCAGAAACATTCTTCACATGTCCATCTAGGAAGGCAGGGAAATGCATGCCAAGTCAAAAATAGAATTATTTATTAAAACAAATAATCATTTATTCAAAATGAAGAAATGGTGGAAAAAGAGGAGAATACACTACATAATCCTTCATCAGCCTTCCCATGTAAAAATCAGACAAGAAACGTGACCAGATATGCTAATTTTATTTCATGGTAAGAACACATCAACAGAATCTTGCTCCCACCTGTCTCTTTTACAGACCGAGAGACCAAGAAGGGCCCCTTCTGAGCCTCTTGTCCAGCTCTGGGCTCTGCTGACTCTTTCGGACTGTCTGAAATGCTGTCATTCTGCTGGTCACTTGTCCAAAATGGTCTAAGGTCTCCTGCTTGAGCAGGAGGTTGTACTACCAGACCCCCCAAGGCTCCTCCCAGCTCTGTCCTGACTGACCGATTGACTCTCCGGCCATTCCCTGAGCACCGTCTCCTCCCCTGGTTTCTCAGAGCCTTTCTCATGCATCATCATCGCATCAGTGATGCCAACAGTAGAAGCATCATAAATTTGGTACAGACGTCTGCAAACGTCATGCCTGTACAGTTTCCTTCTGACTCAAAGATGGATCGAATGCTGTTCGGCTGAACGACAGAAGATCCTCAGTCCGTTCTGGCATTAGCACATAGAAAAACCCAGAAACATCACTGCGTGGATTGAGGCAAACGCACAAATGAGTAAAACCTCTTCATTTCCACAAGAGAAGATGGCAAAGCAGCCTAGAAAGAACGCTTCCATTTAAATGCCCATCTAAGCAAAGTACAAAGACCTTCAGTCTACTTATTTACTGTATTTTTTTGTTCTCTGTAATCTCTGGGTCCGCATCCACCCACCCACCCATACTCGCACGCACACATAGATAGCAAAGTATGGCGCACAGTCACAGATCATGAACCAATACCGTTTACATGCCTTGTTTTGAAATGAGAATGGGACTAGTTCCAACTACTTAGAATAACAGGAGCCGATATTAGATGTCTGTGTTAGAACTTGCTTCATACTAGCAAGGGGTAGCTGCCAGTCACACTAATATTTCCATCATCATTGCTTTGCCTCAACATACAATATTTCTCAATAAATAGATTATGAAACTGCAATGGGGTTTTCTGAAACTATCCTTTCACAAAATGTACTTTTTGAAATTTTCAGGGTTTATTTTACTTAAACTACAATATAGGTGTTGCCTTTCTATCTGTTGATACTTTATTGAATGACAAGTGGCTTTTTTGCTTCAAGTTTTAGTCTTCTTTCTGTCCATGTAAATTTGATTGTCATCACCTCTCTGAACATTTCTTTAGTTCATCCGAGGGACAGTTTCCCAAAGACAAACAGGTATAAAAATAAATCTTCTTTCAGTCAAGCCAATATGCTGCAGAAAGAAAACTGCTTGTATGTTGACAATTTCTGAGCCCTTTTATGATCAACCCTTTGCCCGATGCTTCTTTCACCCACAGTTACAAAAGACAGAAGGCTCCCCTTGATCACCTGTCGCCAGGTATTCTACCAAAGCAGGTACGTCTAGTGACTACCAAAAAGTTAAATTTCACTGCAATGCACAACATGTGTGCAGTGAAATTGAATGTGAAATTCAGAGACAAGGTAAATTTGATCAAATAGATTTAATGCAACAAAAACATGGGGATTGTTGTAATACAGAAATGCCAAACACCTTCCTTTTCGCAGAATGGGAAAACAGCACAGATGGCGGCTTCATTAGAAGGCTATAGAGAACATTTCAGACGGATAACTTACAAGGTTTCATTGCACCACTGTAAAATATATTTTAAAATGCCCTCCCCTCCCCAACCAAACTAAGACACATAGTAGGATGGAAGAAAAAACAGCATATCACTTTTACTCCATCTTGAAAATAGTAACAATTAAAAAATATTTCAAGTGTAAGTTCTTACTAAATATCAACGAGTCCAGCACACCTGAAGACTTAATCTTTGGGCAAATAACTTAGACTCTTTGGGAACAAAAACATGTTGCCTGCCACTCTTCTTCCAAATGAACCTGCTTGAGCACATTTTAGCAAAAGTGTGAGATGTGAACACAACCACAAGATTTGTAGAGGTGATATAATTGTCTGAATGAATCCTGCGTTCAGTATCAAACCATGCACTGAGTAGCCATCCCTCTCACTTTTCCCATTCACAAATTACAACATTATTTCCAACCTACATTTGATGCCTCAAACATATCTGAAGATGAGATTTAACCGAATAATGCTATATAATGGCTTCTATTTTTTTTTTTTAAAAACCTAGTTTTGGTAAAGTTCCTGTGTCATTTTTAATTTTTTCTATATTCTGGTAGATCAAATGTGGCTCAAGCAAATAATGACAAAGTTAAAATAGCAATAATATGCATTTGTAAAATACATTGAGAGCTTGCGATATCTCTATCTTCATAGTTATCTTTGTGAATCTTCCTGAGCTAAGGGCTAGTCTCTTGTGTAGAGATGTTTGGTGAACTCCATGGTGGAAACTGAAATCTTTCCTGGTCCTAATCCGACATTCCCACCTCTACCCTCCATGGACCTGTTTAAGGATGCCAGCCATTCACCGGTGAGAATCTGTACGCAGAATATAGATGCCATGGCCCCTTCCTACTCATACTTGACCTGGTGGTGAGAACGCCCTGCCTCTGTGGCTGGATGGATTAGTTAGCCTTCAAGGATCACAGTTTTAAAACGTATTTATCTTATTATTCTTTGAACACTGTCCCAATTGGGAACACTGCCGAATCCTAGGATGGTGAAAGAATAAGTTATGTATTTATGCACCAAGTGAACAAATGCTTCCTTTTATCCAGTCTTGCTTTTCCACAATTCAGTCTCATTGACTGGCCCTTATTCAAGTATTTTGAGAGGAGAAAACCTTTCCCTTTACGAATTCTTCACCTAAACAGGGTCATATAAATCTCTACCATGTACTAAAATCCCAGAATTGGAAGCAACCTTAGAGTTTAACCCTCCGTTCAGTGCAAAGTCCAGTAGAGGTCTCTGGAAACAGGCATCCAGCTTGTCTGCCTTTCAGCAAAAAGAAAAAAAAATTATGCCACGAATCAGCCTATTTCATGGAGTGGCAGGTTGTAGAGTAAGGAAACTCTTCCTGACAGCAACTTTCTTCCTTCTAGCTTTAACCCGCTGCTTTCATTCTCCAAGTCCAATTCCTGGAATAACCCTCCGGATATTAGAAACGTTCTGTTGTATCTCCTCTCAGTTGTCTCTTTTGTAGACTAAACATTTCTAGTTTGCAGCATCCCAGGGTCACGTGATTGTGATCTGTGACATTTTCTGTCAATTTCCAGCCCCCTCCCACAAAAAAAAAACAAACTACAATGGTCTAACCTTAGATTTGCACTTACAATGGCATGACTCAACTTACGGCAGCATGAGTCAACTTACCAATACATGACTCAACTTATGATCACAATGACTTATAATTTCTGGTCCCAGGTGTGATTGTAAGTCAAGGATCACCTGCTGTTTATTAGTACTGAGGGAAGGTGGAGAAAGGTAGAAGGGGAGGTGAAACTGTGATGCTATATTATATTTAAAGACTAATTCTACCATGCACAGATTCCAGATTTTTCTCTCTCTTCATTGACTCCAACTGCTGATATTGAGAAAGTTGGTCTACCATGCTGATAGTTGGACAATTTGAAAAAAGGATGTTTTTATTTAAAAAGTGCTATAAAAACTGTGAAAAATAATGGAAGGGAAGGGAATAGGGATCCATGTCTGTGTATTTATGTATATCAATTGCAGTTTACCATTGATTATGATTATGATTCAAAAAAATCTCACCTGCATGCCATCCAATGGCTTAAAAGCAGGTTAGATAATCAGCACTGAACAGATGCTTGTCAAATAGAGACAGTTGGATCAGGGCATAATAATTTCAGGAGGTCTGATGATCCCATCTCACGAGGGGGATACTGGAGGCAATCTGACCGTGATCAGGGCACAACTTCAACAGCAGATCTTGACGTTAGAGAAAGTCGTCTCTGGGGTCTCTGGGACCCTGGAAAATGGTGCAAGTATCTCTGATAGCCAAAGACTGAATGGCCAGAGCCAGAGCCAGCATCCTTCCCACCTTTACAAATACTTAGCAATACTTAAGTCTCCCCTGGACATCCTGAGATAATTAAAATGAGGACGTAACATCAGGCAAGGCCGGAGAATAAGCGAATCAATCTGGACAGACGCTTTCCCCATCTCTCCCCTCAGTGGGGTCTTTCCGCCGCTCTATTGTTCATGCGGGATAATCATCTCATCACTCATCTAATAAATGCAGGGGGGGGGACCTTTTGCAGCTGTTCAATCAATCCTTGCTTTCATCCGACTTTATCATCACAACTGCCAATCATGAATTACTGAACAGTAGAAAAGAAAAAAGCACACATCTGCACAGGACCAAATTAATATGTAAACTTGTTTTTTTTTTAACTTTTGAGACCAACAACCATGCTTTAAAAAAAATCATTTATTGTGGATATTAGCACAAGAATCATTTCTTTTAGATTCATGTTGGTAAAGAAAACAGGTAGAATAGCACACCTACATACTGATCTGAGAAATAGTGCAAAGTTATAAACAGGTAAGTTTTGTTGAAAGAAATACATATAATATCAACATAAAACACATCCCTCCTCTGCTCAGCCAGACCCAGCCTGGAAAAAAAATAAAGACAGAACAGGAAATGCAAAATTTGAGCAGGAATTTTAACCAAAAGTAGGAAATCAGGAAGGATGTCATCAGGCACCCGAATTTACATCTAGCAAATGCCAAAAAACAGGAGTTTTGCCACTGATGCTCAGAAAAAACTATGCACCATACAGTCATTTTTCAAGCCACAGTAATTTCCCAAACAGAATGGAATTTTTTTTTTTTAAATCACAAAATTTAAAATTAGTAAAAGTCCCATAGACCGCAAGGAATTTTCAGTCTTGGACTAAACAGAGAGCGATCGCAAGCATCTGTTGGCTCAGGAACAAAGGATGATGTTTGGCAGGACTGAGGGAGCATTCAGGGACCCCCAAGGGGCTCAGAGACATCAAGGCGATGGCTTCAGCTGTGCTCTTGAAGCCCCGCCCCCTTTTGTTGCGGGAGGGGCTTCCATCGCCTGGTCATGGCTGCTTTCTTGGGTTTCTAATGCCGCCCCCCCCCCATGTGTTGTTCTATGAAAATGGTCTCTGTCTCTCTTCCCAAGTCCTGCTTTATTTCAAACTTCTTTTGGTTAGAAATGATGCGGCATCCAGAGCATGCATTATAAAATCTCTTTGAACAGAGGAGTTACATTTCCCTAAAATGTCAAATCCAACAACGATGGCGCGGATCAAGAACTGGTTTCCATTTCGACGTAAGCTCCTGAATTCGATGACACTCAGGCTCCGAAGGGCTGTTTTTCCCACTGGCTGTACTTCAAGGCAAAATTAATTTCTGTCTGGGTTTCACTTCAACTTTTGGTAATTAGAAGAACATGTCTAGATTATGTGTTTTTTTGCAACAGAAATAAATGCTTTTGTTTTTCAGTTTCCCAAGCTAACTCTGGGATTTGGTGGCCTCCAATTCAGTCCAGCTCATTTCAAGACCAGTCCAACTCAGCTAGCTGTTGACTGTACGTGTGCATGTATGTATGTAGCAGGAAATATGCTACTTAAAGATAGACAAAAAAAGCAGGAAAGGGGACTGGTGGTGTCTATCAGGATAAGGTAGCACAGATCAGTTTCAAAGTGTATTTTAAATAAATGCAAGGAAGAATTGGCAATGCTGCCAACAAAATCTGAAGACCTCTAAAAGAATAAGCAGAGATTAGACGTAGCCATCTCGCGCAAGGTTTCTTAGATGCTTAGAGATACCAGAGTCCCATCTTTTTTGACTCCAAATGTTCTAATGAACTTCTCATCCACATCAAATCTCAAGTAACAACAGGCCTATGTCAGAGTGAGGCACACCCTTAATGTGCCCCTGGAAGATAATGGTAATAAACACATGGTGTCAAACAATGCCTGCATCCATATATTCCATGAGGCCATGGTTGTGTAATCATAACTTCTTGAAGAGAACACAAAAGGCGAGGTTTTCACAACAGCCTAAGCCATAGACCATAGTTTACAAGGCAGTGCTGAGGTTTATTCAAGCTGCTAAGCCACCTTCACGAACCAGACAATGTGTTACATAAATAATAGTTTAGCACACAATGAACAAATGTGCTAAGATCCCACAGATTGCTGAGTAAATTAAATCACATAATCTGCTAAACCATAAATTATGATTTGCAAGCCACGAGGACTGAGTTTGGTGAAACACACTAAGCCAGAATAAACAAACCATATTTCACTTAGCACAATAGGGGAACCAGCTGGTGTTTCCATACTGAGCAGACAATTTAATAACGTTTGCCTAAAGCTTGTATTATTTACTTAATGAGTAATACACTGGAATCTCTCTGGAATCCTAATCATGCCTTCAGAGTTCAACCATTCCTTCACTTTCCGTGGATTTAAGAATGGATTTCTCGCCTTTCACTCAGAAATTATGATTTCCTTTATTTTTAAAGTGAAGGATGAGATACAGGTGCTCTCTCTCTCTCTCTCTCTCTCTCTCTCTGAGACCTGATACACGCTGTCTTCACTATCTGCACCTTTTCTCAGGCTGGTATCTGCTTCAGCAATCTCCTCTCTAGTCACCTATCCATATGAATTATTTAATTATCCCGAAGGCCAGGTGAGATGGACCTGGTTCAGGGGCTTTTATTATATTCTCCATTGCAGCAAAAGGAAAGAAGAATGAAGGTCCATGGTGAACAGACAGAGAGTTATGGCTAAAGTTAAGATATAGTTCTTTCTAAATCAGCCCACTCTATTAATATATATTTACTTGCAATTTGTGGAATGCTATTTTCGTTTATTGGAATACTTCCCACTAAACATCTCTGATCCCTGGAGATAGTCAGGGAGAGCCCATTGTCCTCTTTCTTGGTTGGTGCACCAGACAGACAGCAAAGAAAATGAGGGACACAGCCGGGTGTAAAACTGGTATCAAGGCCGAAGGACAGTTATGGTAATTGCCTATTTGTGGTGATTTTCTGCCACATAGTGTTAACCACAGACTTCCTGCCTTGTGTACATCGTGGCTTTTAGAGGTTTTGGCTGAAAGCTTTTGTTTCTTTCTAGATCTCTGTGTGATCAACATTCATCAGGCTACATATACATCAAATATTACTAACATCTGGGCTTTTTTCCCTTCTTTTTTCATACACATGTAAAAGCCAAAACATATGATAAATAGACTCCTACAGTACATCTGTTCTTGGCCCGCACCACTTCAGGATGAAAAAGAATCAAATCTTTGATTGCTTTCCCATATTTTTAAAAGCTCTTCACACAGGAAACTAGCACGTTCTAAGTTATTTTTTTTTCTACAACATGCTAGATTTTGTTTAGTATATACAGGATCTTTTTAATGTCCAATCCATTTCCATGTCTACAGTCAGTGAGGCAGAGCCACGTACAACTCAATCACCTCCATTCACAGAATTGTATTGATTGACTTTAAATCAGTGCTAGAGTTTGAGTAAAAGCTATAGATTTCCAGAAAATACACCCTGTACCAGGACATGAGAAAATGCGTTTTGCCCCACTGATCTGAATATATTTTGTTCTAAACAGTAATACAGCTTCCACAATAGCAATTTGTAACTTTAGATTCACACCCCTCAAATTATTCTTGCACATCCAGGAGTGAGAAAACGAGCCTTCTCCCAACTTTGCTTCTAGACAAGCTTTGATTATGCAATTTCCTCGTCTAGTTTACATAATTAGGTTGGGTGTGGAATATTTAGATAATTATGTTTTCCAAGTACAAGGCTAAATATAATATACATCTCTTGCTGACAAACAAACATAGGTCTGATATCATTGATCTGCAAATCCCCTGAACGGATTAGGGACGTTTGAATTCTGCATGTCCCAGACTCAGAATAACTGTTCTGATTTGGGGAGGTTTTGAGTCTTCAGAGAAGAGGAGTATTCTGCGGTCAACGCAGAGCTGTTTCAAGTTCAGAATATTTCTGAAACGATGGGAGCAGCTCATTTTCTGTATGACGAAGTAGCTGTTTGAGATTGAAAAATGAGTTTTGAGCATAAGTTTTGAACTCAAAAGACTTCACATTCTTCTAATATTATTAGGGGACTAGAGCCTAAATGTTTTACATAGGCTAGTGGGAGCTTTGTAGAAGCAACAAATGGTTAAACACTTCCACAGAGTTATCTGCCAGGGTTTTCCATGGGGGAGGGGAGGAACTCCCTAGGATATCTCCATTGCCTCTTTGATGGCACATTGGAGACTCTTTTTTTATCTAGAAGAATCTTAAGATATTTTGTTTCAGTGCTCTTCTGTGCAAGTCGATGAGATCTTTGAAAGGGTCTTCATTTGCCAGTCTTGTTTGCCCTTTAAGGCACAGAAGATCTTTACTGGTCCCCATCCCTTCAACGACTCTCCAGTCATCTAAGTTACCAAATATATTCTCCAGAAACGGTTGTGCCTTGATCAAAGGATGCACCTTGCAATGTTTTTCCTTTGACTGAGCATTCGCTTCAATCTGTATTTCCATCAGGGAGAAGAAGAAAAGTTTTTTGTCTATTCGAGGTTCTCAGTCATCCTGGTCGTGGTTGTCCCGTGGTTGTCCCCCACCCCCAAAAGAAACCCTTTTAAAACAAATTTCTTCCTGGGTGAAATATTAAATTTTCTTTTTCCCCATCTCTTTCTATTAAAGGATCCAGGAACCAAAACTTACTGAAAGAATGGCCAGAGCTTTTACTCAGTATTAAACACAATAGATTGATGTTACAGTCACATGCACAATGCTGCCTTGAGAATTAATAGGTAATCTAATGCTCTTGAGATTTTTAAAATATATAAAATCTTTCTGATGTTCAAAGCATTAATTGTATCTGAAACAACAATCTGGTCTTCTCAATCTATAAATGTTTCTCAACTTTACACATAACTGAGCATATAAATGGAACTGCTATTTCAGTTTATCTAAGCAATCTAAACATTTCCTCCTTTTCTAAAATACTGAATGACACAGAATAAGGTAGCAGAACCTGATAACCAATGCTTAATTCTGAGGGTCCCAGCATTCAGTTTGGGGTGACTAGAGAAGATGGATTCGGTGTTATGTCTAAAACATGTTCATACGATTTGTGGGAAAATTCTGACTCTGTAAATTCCATTCTCTATACAGATTTTCTCCTCCACCTGAAGCCCATTGCCTGAAATTTAAAGTTCAGTATCTAAGATTTAGTAATAATGTTATTGCTCCTAATTTTTAAATGGAGTCAAAAATATAAAACCCCTTCCCATTAAAGCTACTGCGATAGAGTTTGGAATAAAAATATCCTTAAAAGGGTTACAGATTTACAACAATATTTCATTTGTTTCCAGAAGTTGTTCCAGGAACATGGTACAACTAGAGAACTCTTGCCAATCTAACAACATTTATATATAGCCAGGAGGGAAAAATTGCTAAACAGAGTAAAGGAAAATAATACTAAAGGAATATACATGTATGAAAGTTTGTATTATAGGATTAAGGTGAAATGTGATGACAGTAGCAGTTAGATTCAGAGTCAAAGAATTGAAGCTTTGTCATCACATTCCACCTTAATCCAATGAGATAAACTTTCATAATTGGGTGAATTTGTATATTGGAAGAGAAACAAGCTAAATAAAAACATTTATTCCTATCTTGGCTTCTCCTGTGCCTTCATGAAAGCTAATCCACTTACTTAAGCCTTTAAAAAAAAAAATACCTCCGTTCTGCATTTTGCGTGACTCTGCTCCTTGTGGGAGGGAAGGTGGCTTACCCTCCTCCTTCCTTCCTCCCCTTTCCACCTTCAGGCTTTTCATGAAGGTGAGGTGGGGTGGGGTGGGGTCCAATTTATTAGGCAGGCTACCTTCCCTTTGGGTCAAGGATCAGGAGGAGCGAGTACTTGAAAGGAATACGGCCGGGCCCGGTCTCAGATTCTGGATTGAGGAACACATGGAGAAGTTGGCCAGTCGGCTGAGATTCGGTTTGTTGAGTCAATCTGCCAAGGGGGTTTCTCAGCCACCCAGGTCCTGGTTGTCCCAAAGGGGCTTTCCTCAAAGGGTGGTGGGGCTTTCTTTGTTTTTCCTAAATAAAGTCCAGTTGCCTTTTGGAAAACAAACCCCTTTGGGTTGAGTGCTCTGCATCCACTGGATTCAGAAATCCAGGTCAATGGGAAGCTTGCCATTCAATTGTCACCAGCAACTACCTGACCCTGAAGAAATCCAACTGCCAGCCTGACAAAAAACGTGATTTGATCTGGACACTCTGCTGAATTATTTCTTAATCAAATTTCCAACTGCACAACTTGGGAGAGTTTATTCACATTAACCCTCCGAACCCTCCAATTAAGCCTTTCTGACTCCTCTCAGACAGTCATGCTCAAGGTGTGATGGCCACCAGCAGCACCTCTGTGCCACAAGAATATCAACATGGCACACAAAAGCCACAGCCTTGTACAACAACACAGATGTGCAACAAGTTTAAGTTTAAGTTTAAGTTTATTAAATTTATATACTGCACCCTCTCCCAAAGGACTCGGGGCAGTTTACAGCAAGTAAAATACATAGAAATAACAATTAATAAGTGGACAAACATTAGGGGTGTGTGTGTGTGTGTGTGGGGAGGGGGCAACTCTAGGATTCCTTTTCCACTTATCAACAGAATACATATATAGTTTTCAAATACATGACTTGTTCTGCAAATTGGCTACCCACTGACTAGCTCTGACCTCCCAGCCATTAAACTGACGCAATGGTTCATTTAAAGACATATATTAAAAGAAAATGCACAACAAAATGTATTATCTCTTATGTATCAACATCCAGAGGAATTTTGTTGTTGCAAAGTAGGGTAGAGTAGAACAGAATTCTTTATTGGCCAAGTGTGATTGGAATCCTTGGACATGCAAGGAATTTGTCTCCGGTGCAGAAACTCTCAGTATACATACAAACAACAAAGTGATAAGTCATAGATCACAAATCTAAGATACAAACAAGTGATAATCATAGTATACCAATAGGAGAAGGCAGTAGGAAAGATGAGAAGATGAGAAAGATGCGAAGGAGAGTAGCAATATACTCTACTACATGAGTAAATATCTTTAGGCATAGGACAATGCTGTGGGAACTAGGTGTTTAGCAGAGTGATCATGGGGGGCGGGGGGCGGAAAACACCTCTCTTTGTGTCTAGTTGTTTTGGTATTCACTGCCCTATAGGAGCTTCTTGAGGGGAGAATTTGAAACAGTTTATGTCCAGGATCCGCTCCCTGAAAGCCAACACAGAGAGACCAAGGAGAAGCTTCTTCCCACAGGCAATACGGACCCTAAACCATAAACCAAAACAACCAGGGCTAACAGTATTCCCATAATCTACCTCACTCCTAACTTATTCTCCTACCCTGTCTGGACTATCTCTTGCCCTATTATCTATGGTCGTGAACAGTCACATACGCATTTCACTGCATTCTCGTACCATGTATGACGGTGTATGTGATGAATAAAATTTGATTAGATTGATTTGATTTGATTGATTGGATGTGAGGGGTCTGTCTGAATTGGAGATAGATGGATACTGGACCTATCTGAAGAGCAGCAACTGAAGCATTGATGGCCGTTTCCTCCAAAACATCGGTCTCACGAAAGTCTATACAAGTTCCAAAGGGGGTTGTGGATTACAGTGAAACAAACCAGTTTTCCTGTTTGGAGGTTCTTGCCAACCTCTCCTTTCAAAAGGATACCTCCGGAGCATTTGTGGGGTCATGCATCCGCCAGAGGAATCCAGTAGGAAATGCATGGTTAACATTTCCAATGTTCCAAGGTCCCATGCACGCACCACACGAAGACTGGGCCCACGTAGGCATTCTCTGCAGCTGTTTTGCGGAAGGGGCTTGCCACACACGCCAAGTCATAACTGCAACATTAACATGTCAGCAACTGTAGCCTAGGCAGACACGTTACTAGCACATCCACCCCACAAACATCTGGAACATCAGTGCATCAAACAAGATGGGAATCAGATGGGATACCTACAGTGTTTTTGTTCTTGAATTGAAGCGGAGATTCTCTAAGCAGATTTTAACCTTTTCCATCAGATTTACACGAATGTTGGCAATTACAACTCTGTTGTTTTGTTGATTGATAGGATCATTACAGCTACGGCTATCTGACCTTTGTTTTGCCCGTTATTGGGAATTGAATTAAAGATATGGTAGTTTTCTTTGTCTTCACCTCTCCTTTATTTCATGTTACTTAAATGAATTAAATCTAAATTAGATTGGATTTAACAATGTTACACCAGCAACAGAGAATGAGGTATCTGATATGTATCGATTAATTAATTATGGTTGTGTTCTGATAAAACTAAAGGGGATGCTTTAACACTAAATATGCTTTTTTTACAGCAAACCTTTTTCCACATTTCATTTCTACAGATGCTTCAGAGCACAGTAAAGATCGGACTTGTAGTCCAAAAATGAGCTAAGGGGAGGAAGGCTAATTTGGACAGAAGACAACGATAATTTTAACAATCCAGATTAGCAACACTTTTGTAATCATTTTTGGAATATTGTTTCTTGGGGATATTTTTAATTTTTTATCCTACTATTTTATTCCTAATATCACAAAGGCACTCCAAATGTAAGGCAAACACTTACTAGATTTTAGAATCTAACTTCCAAAATGTTCCATCTTCAACTAAGGTCCAATTTACTTTTGAAAAGTCTCACTTTGGATATTTTTTATGTTTTATTAACAGGTATAAAAAGATACAAAATACACCTGCAAAAGCAACTCTAGGCCACAGCCTATTTTTTTCAGGTTGGTTTTCAGGATGCTCTCTTCTTGCTGGGTTTCAGAAAGAGTTTTTTTTTATAGATTTTGGGGGTGGCGATGTTGAGTTGCTCTTTCCTGTAATCTGGCGATTTGCAAACACAGAGGTGTTTTCACATCTGGAGTATTTTAGAATACGCGCTTTCTAATCTCATTTATATGTAATGTAAGCCTCACTCAGCCAATTTCCACTGAGTAGTATAAAAGCCCTGCAAATAAATAAACAATTATTCACAGAAATTATATGTTGAATATTCCTGAATCAATTTATTTCCTCCTACTCCAATTTGAATCTCTTCCTCGTTTCCTAATTTGAAACCATTATGTCTAATTTGACTCAAAATTGAGTCAAGCACACCTGCAATTCTCTTCAACGTATGCTATTTTGTCAATGGTTATGTGGAATTCAGAAAAGAAATATTCAGAATACTCACTTAAGCCTCATTTCACACTTAAGTCTTTAAGTGTTCACAAAAGCTAGTTAGGGGCTCAAGAGGAAATGAAACCACTACCCTAAAGTGCCTGGAATACTATAATGAAATATTATCATCACAGCTAACCTTTGCAATCTTTATGTGACCCACAAAAGCATTATGCACAGCTTCAGGATACAAGACATTGCTTCCCACAACTGGTTTTCATCTCTCCACGCATGCATAGAAAGCTTCACTGTCACAACATTGTTGCGTCTTCTTCAAATAAACAGGCTCTGCCTTAAGATCTGTATTGTGTTACTGGAAATAGTCACGTTGTCGCTTTCAAGAAAGCAGCTTGAATTTTGAACGCATGTCCCTCAACAAGGGCATAATAAGACTAGGAGGAAGCAAGATAGCCACCATCTAATGAGGAACTAGCCTTTTACTAAAGAAATATATTTCAGATTATTAAATTAATTACAATTATTTTACAAATTTGTACATTGTATGTTCATTTTGGAAAAAAGTTTCATTCATGCAGAAATGTATATTCAATATCAAAAGAAAACAGAAAATCTAAACCTAACTGAAACAATCAAGTATTTGGAAATGTGGTTTTAAATATAATTCATTTTTAAAATATAAATTCTACCTGTGCAGATAAAAAATTCTAATGCTTACTGAAAATAATACAATATTTGGCCAAATATTATTGACTTTCCCAAGTTCTCTAGTTTTCCTGGGATTGCTGCCATTATGTATTTCTTTTCTTTTCTTTTCTGAAAAACATTCACTGCTCTCATTCCCCCCCCATCCCAGTCATAACAGCTTGCAATATAGATTTTGGGTTGGGAGGGAGTGATTGTCCCAGTCAACCAATGAGATTCCAGGGCTGCAGGTAGACTTGAACCCGAATCTATCTAGACTTACAACCACGCCCTAAGCACTCTACCAGCAGTTTAGAAGAGATCACAGAAATGGCTTTAGAAGTATTTTTAGAAAGCTATTTCAGTAAGAAGCAATGAAAGACTCAGGGAGAGAAGAGAATTAGCTGTTAAAATCCAATACACTGCAAAAAAAAGTTTATAAATCACAGTGTCAATACAAGAATAGAAAAGCAGGTATCAATGAATATTAAATATCTTTTTCCTTGGCACAGCAGGATTCCAGTGCAATTAATTATGTACACATACTTTTTGAACATCTTTTTGTTCCATTGAACAAAAGCAAGAAGGTTTGTATCCTTTTTTGGAGTGTGTGTGGAATCCAGAGCAACTTTCAAAATCAGTTCCATCTATTCTAGAAAAAGCAGAAGGGCAGCAACTTGACTGAGGTGACTTTGCTCAAAGGAAAGTGGGCACAATTGTTCTGGCTTTAGCTTTAATGTGATAGAACCTTTCAGGCGATGCAAGCGTTAGAAATAACTCTTGAAAATTCATGTAGGAACCAAATAAACCGGTAAACGAAGAAGCAAGCATTCATTGTATTCATTTCCAAGCTCAGGATAAAAAAAAAGTTGCATTCTCCAACACTAAGAATAATATCCAGCAATATTTTGACTAATCCATCATGCAGTTTATGTACCTTACTTAACTTTTCATCATGTCATCAACTTCCCTTCGATAATTTGGATAGCTAGAACTGAAACAATGTCATATCTGATTCTACAAGTTTAATGTGTTGAAGCAACTTTCCTCCAACTCAGCTTCAAGATATTTTACTAGTGAGGTGAAAGCTGCCATTTCCCGCTCTTCATAATTTGGACTAGATCCATGCCATAACCAGTGACCTCTTTCTGTAGGCCACAGACACAGAGGGGTGCTTGCCAAGACCATCCTCCTTGAACCAGAAAGCCAGAGGATCAAGATGTTTCCTATAGATGGTCCTTTCTGTTGGTCTCATTCTTCTCCTTGTCAGTCAATTCTTTGAAGTTGTCACCAACCATCTCCCGTTTATGAAAAGAGGAAGGGTTTCTTGTTCATGCAGATGCCACACAGTCACTCTTTAAGCACATCTGACTGAACAGTAGGAGCCTGATATCAAACGCCTAGGAATGAGCATCAAATATTCCACCTTAATTGTTTGTTTTGCACCATGAAATTGAGTGGAGGCCCAAGTCTGGAATGCGGGACTGTGTAGAGACACGTCCTTTTCAAAGGGAAACTCTCTTCCCCTTCATCATTATTATCCCGGGAAATTGTGGCTGGGTTTTCCCACCAGAGGGAGGCTGCTCAATTGCTAAAAGTTTGTGTGGATGCTGGTATCCAGAGAATGGTTCATCTGAGTATCTGTTCTAATGTACATTAAAGGGACATATTTGTGTAATAAATGAGGTTATCAAGACCTAAACTTGTGTTGACTCATATTTCTTGCATTTCTTCTGCTCCTACCATTACTTGGTCCCCCTTCTGCTTATTTGGCCATAAACATATTAATTATCTCATTGGCATCTACCTGCTGATTTCAGAAGAGGGCAGGACCTGGGGCACCTGGCTGTGGCTACCATCCTGGACAGTTCTTACATGGAGCTCCACCAGGAAGTGCCCAGGCTCTGGGCTGGCTTAGAAAGTGGGGGCAAAAATCATGGAAGTCTGTAAAAGGCAACCTTCTTCCCTCTTGCTGCCAGGAAATTACTTGGAGGTGTCCTTGAAGGCACCAGGAACTCAATTCAAAGGAGAATTTATCTTTATATGTTTGTTAATAGCTCTGTACCGAAAAGGACAGAGGCAACTAACCATGTAACTGGAAAGAAAAGCAAATTCAGTATTTATACCAGCCCTTTGAGACAATCCAGGCAGGGAAGGTAAACAAGATTCACTAATGATACTTGGGTTGGTTTTTTTGGGTGGGTGGGTAAATTTACAGTAAAAGAACCCTGCAAGCCTGAAAGCTCTTATGCCCCTCCCCCACCTTTCCTTTCCAAAGAGCTAGGGAGGGTCCCCCGTCCCCCCCCGAGGCCCTTTCCCCCCTTTGGAGTCAGCTATTCTCTGATCCTATCTTGGCTGGGGGTGGGGGGTGGGTGGGCGTGGGGTGTCTCTTCTTCCTGCCTCCCAAGGTTATTCTCAAGGTTATTCACATTCCATGAAAGGGCCGTTCATGCAGGCCAGCAGCGCAGGCAGGGGGCGCCAGAGAGGGAAAGCTCTGCCCCATTCTCTGGGGAGGAACGGGGGGAGGGGGGGCAGCAGATCCAGTGACTCGGGCATAAATGCTGTTCAAAAGCCGGATGAATTGTGACTTGTGGAATGGTGGGTACCTCTACGCTTAGCAGGGATGCCCCACAACCGAGCCCCAGCCAGGATACCCTAGACAGGGACGGTGGGTGTCTCTGAAGAAGATAACGGACAGGCAGTAAGATAAAGTTGTATTCCATGATGAATGCTTGTTTTATAAAGACTGCCATTAAACACAGTTCTCACATCTGAAAAGGCAACTAGCTCTCTTTCTCCTATTTATGCGCAGCTCATTCATTCTCTAGAAAGATTGAGTTACTAATGCTGAAAAGCTCCCTGTCCTGGTTACTCCTAATGCGGCGCCTCTCTGGGTGTGCAGAGATGTGTAACCTCAGATAATGGATACTATAAACCACCTACAATAAACAACAGAAGAATCACCTGGATGCCGTTGGGAACTTACTTTCTGGCCAGGTAATTTCTCTGCCTCCATCGAAGTCCGTCGAAGCCTGAGACTTAACTTCAGTGCAGGGAGGGTGGTGAACATTTCTATTCTGCTGCCCCTGCAGGGACACAGAACAGTCCAAGGGAGCCTTTCCAGATTGTCCAAAGCCAACTGTGGTTTGGCTTTTGGGCATGAAACTCAAGAGTGACTTTTGGCTTGAGACTTTGCTTTAAAGTTGCCGGGTTCTGCTCCAACCTGAATGGAATTACAGGTCTCTGCCTGTCCGGTCCTAATGGACATTTTTCATTTCTGTAGCCTGAAGGCATGGGAAGAGTGCTTAAGAGACACAAAACTTACAGCTGGGGTTGGAGTGATGGAGTGAGGTTGTTACCTGAGGCAGCCTTGGGTAGCTGGTTTACCGATTGATTGTTCTTATGGCGATATGAAAGAAAAAATGGATTAAAGATCTAAATACAAGGTCTATTTCCAAGATAAAATAGGTAAAAGAAAACACAGTCATAAAATACATATATACTAAGCTCGACGTTCAGATACATCGTCTTTACATACTGTAATATCCAGATCTCTTTAGTATAATGGGTTTTTAGCTGAACTCCCTTGTCTATAAACTTAGCAACTTTCTGCTCACAAAGTATATGTTACAGCCCCGGAGGAAATGGGATCTAATTTGCAGAGTGCTTCTAATGCAGACCTGAGGCAGTGGATTTGCAGAGTATTTTACTTAGTGTATTATTGCATTTTTTTTACAGCCAAGATAGAAGAGTCATAATATTCTACCAGAATAAGTTAATTTGTCACTGACTTCTTTAGACTTTGATGGAATCTCAAAACAGGCGATCATATCTAGTGAACCTTGGCTAATCTCAAAAACCTACAGTAAGGACCTATTAAATATTTGGATAAGAGACTACCAGGAAATTCCAGAACTACAGGTTAGATTGTGAAGGTTTTTTTTTTTTTAAATTAATTTAAAAAAAGGCCATCTTCCCTAAAGAAGGCCAAGACCAGCCACTTCTGTGAGTCTTTCACAAAACTTCCGTGGATCTTTTCCTTTGGGCCAACCTCAGCCGGTCTCGGCCCACACAGCTGCTCAGAAGGAAAATATTCACTATTCCCCTCTCTGTTTCCCATCACTTAAGGAAGGAAAGATGCACATAAAATGCTGTTTTCCAAACGGCACAAAAGGGGACAAGGGCCACTGCCCGGGTCCTACCAAAGGATCAGAGGAAGACTAATACGAAGGAAGAAAAATACATTTAGATTGCATGCGTTTAGCTTCCTGCAAATATTGACACTGGGATCAGTTTCCCGTGGAGGAATAATCAGAGACACGCTCCTAATGCTCATTACCTTTATTGTTTGAAGCGAGACTGTGGGATAACACGAATATGACAGAAAAGAGAAACCTCATTAAGAGCGCCGCATGAAATCATTTCCCTATGGATCATCTGATTACACGGACATTTCTATCATCCAATTCCCGATTAACTGCTACCAGCTGTTTTAGGGACTAGTAAATATTATTTTGACACAAGGAACCCAGACCTTCCATTTAACCTCTGGACTTTGTCTGGATATATTGAGTGTGGCCCACACTTTTCCACAACTTAATATTTCTGCATGAATCTCTGCGCTGAAAAGTGCAGCCTGGGACCCAAATGCCTTTTGAAAACAAAAAGAGGCATTTCCAGGTGCAAATATAAATAGCTATTCAGTTCTCTCTTCTCCAGGTACATGTTGCAACCTGGGTTTATTGTCACCTTTATAATTAAACATATTCCAGCATATGCTACAGATACAAATTGTTAACTCACTCTAACAAGAAGTACTCATTTTTCATCAGTGATTATTAAACTGTAGGCCTGAATAAAAGTTTTATTTCCAGATTTTGTGCAAAACTTGTTAAAGTAAGTTGGGTAAAAATGTTACACATTACAAGGTGTGATAAAAGTGTTTTCAGCACCCACGATGTGTGTTCTGATCTATTTATTTTCAGGGCAACTTTTTTTAAAAAAACTTTTTTTCTCTTTTCACTATTCTAAATCTCTCATTGTCTATCAGTTAAGGAGCTGTTAAATAATTCCTGTATTTTTTGCCACCCATATTAAAATGACTACCAACGTGTCAGCCATCCTTTGGTCTCTCAACCTCACAGTCACAGCTGCCATTTTGAACCAGGAACCTTCGGATATTTCTACTGGCGTAGCAGCCGCGTCCTTGCTAACCATGCTTCCAGTCTTGGTTTATGTTACTTTTCTTCAGTTTTTCTGTGGCTTAACATGCTTACAAACCCAGTCTGTACTACATGAACCATGAAAATGGGTAATTGGGTGTTATGGGTGATACAAATACTGCTACTGAATAGCGTTTCTTGCAATTCTAGGCCCACGAGAAGAAACTCAGGTCTTCAACCATCCCAGGTATAGGTGCCCATCGCAGAGTCTAGGACAATCAAAACTATTTTGCACAAGCTCCAAACTTCACAGAAGGAGAACTTAGGACGGAGAGGATAAAGACAAGCCAGTGCATGGCATTTTGACTTGGGGCTCTTTGGGTCTCTTGGACTATGACACCTGAATCCAATATATTTGGAGGACACCAGGCAATAGGGTTTTTTCCTTCCTTCTCCCCAAAAGGACTGAAACTGCTAGAATAAATCCATAGAGAGAAGGGTTCTGGCATCTACTTCTCCAAAGAGCCTCTGGGTTTTGGAAGCCTTGGATGCTCTACCTAGGGCACCCAACGTTGTCCCTTGGAGGGAAAACTAGGCCTTCTTAATGTAATAACTAGCACTGAATTTAAAAGCTAAATCTTCCTGTGCTGATTAAAACCGACATTTTAAATCATGGTTACAGTAACAATGATATCATCCTTTTAACAAATCTTTCACGGTCTAAATTATCTAAACATTAGATCATTAATAACCTCCAGTCAACACTGTATAAATACCACCGTATCAAACTACCATAATTTATTATGTATGTCTTATAACAACGTAATAAAACAAATGTAAAAGAAAAAAAGAAAAGAAAAATAAAACCGCTTGGCAAGAGGCTGCTTGGAGTGTTCTTTATGAAAGTGAGCTTCAGGTTAGCCTTGCCCTCACTGTCAAGAAGCTTTCAGAAGTTTGTATGCTTTGTAAACTGACCTCTATTAAATTAAACGTAGCCTATGAGGAAAAGTAAGGAGCCTCCTGCTTTGTGCCTCAGATTCATAAATATGCAGCCATAGAAAGATCCCTCTGATCCTGGCAAGTCCAGAAAAACTATTACATTTCATAATTAATGCTGCCCCGCGGTTCCACTGGCATCCATCTCGCCTTTCAAAAAGACACCACAGCTCATCTTATCAGACAACCCGTCAGGAGGGAGTGTCTTCCAAAGGATACATGGGATGATGACAGACTCTTATCTTGTGAACCTTACCTGAAGGGCAATAATTTAGTGCCGGTTGATTAAAGCCCCTTACCCCACCCCGGAGCCCCCCTTCCTTCTGGCAGTTGCAGATCTCATAGAAAACCCATGGCAGATGCCACAGGGGCAATGAATGAAGAAGAAGTAGCAACTGCAGATGTGGCACTCTACTTCTCAGTTTGAATCCAAGAAGGAATGGGCTTCTATGGGATGGAAAGTCAACCTTTTTTGAAAATTTTGAAAAGATAAGTAGGGTCAGAACCGATTAGTGGTTGGGAAAAAATTAAAGTGGTCAAAAGGACATTTGGAGTTGAACAACATTAAGTCAGAATTTCAAAATAAATAGTGTGCTAATGATGAACATGTAATTGCTAAAATGTATAAACGTTTATTAAAATTTAAAACAGAAGAAGAATAAGAGTGTATGAAAATGTGGGCTGCCAATTTTGGTCATGGTATACTGGTGGAACTTACATTTTTGGGAATTAAGATACCATCTTCCATGCGACCACAGTCTGGATGAAAAGGATGCCTTAAGGTGGGAGGCTAAGTCCTGCTTTGGATGCTCTTTTCAAAAGGTATTTCGGAGCATGTGAGCATGTGACACTTGTCTGCAACACCTTCTAGCAGCTGTTCCCATGTGCTTTGAAGCACCAGTTGAGAATGAATCTGAAAGACTGACCAACCTATTCTTATACAGAGTTATTATTTCAACATCTAGACCTTTCAACTAGATATTCTCTCAGCATCCTTAATGGTACTGGACTTTTTGACAATAATAAATATTTGACTTGACTTTCAACATGGTGATTATTTAGCTTTATGGACCCTCCCAGTTACCTATTAGGTTTAAAATGGGTTTTGTTTGTGTTAAGACTTATTTAAAATAAATTTCTTTTAATAAAAGTATTTCCATAAGCACCTTTTTCATATAATTCATCAATATCAAAACCACCAGGCCCAAATTAATCTGCTTGGATACTTTATGCAAAGATCTGGAGAAGGTTCTAATGGTGGAAAGGCTGGAAGAAAAGAGAAGAAGGGCAGGACAAGCAGAAGCAAAGAGAATGGACTCAGTTTCAGGTGGAAGACCTGCAGGACCCAGGAGGCCAGGGACACTTCTTCATGGACGTGGTTGACACCGACTTGATGAACACAACCAACCAATCAGTCAAGGTCACTGGATCTAGTCTTTCGTATCTCCAGCCGAAGCAGAGCAGATACCTGCTGCCCTTCCTCTCCACACTTCTCTCTGCCATTTTCTGCCTGGAAGCTTCTCCTCTACTTACCTCTGGCAAGGAGAGCTACGGATGAGGACTCTTGTACAACACTTGTGCAACATCTGTTTGCAATTCAGCTCCCATCACGAACAATTAAAAGATCCACAAGCAGGCGACCGGAGGGATAGCATGGGGCTACATTATTTGGAAACGCCATCTGAACAAGAGAAGCCAAAAGATCTCTGATCTTATTCTTGAATGGGAGGCTTTACAACCACAACATTTCTGCAAACATTGTATTTCTATAGTAACTTTGGTTTATACTCCCAGGATTGCTCTTTGTTTTATTTATATTTACAGTATATTATGTATCCTGATCTGGCAAAGTTATCTGTGGCTCTGACCACCGGACTTGTCACAATGAATGATTCGGAGAGGCCAGACATCCAACAGGTTAGCTTGCAACTGGGAAACTTCAAAGGATCCTCAGAGGGTCTGTTTTGTTACAAGAAACCTTTTCTCCAACAACAAAGCAGAGCCGTATTTCTTGGATGCTTCCACTTATAAGAGGCTGGAGAAACAGGGACTGTCTTGATAGCTTCCCATCCATGCCCTGCAAAGTGTGAATTATGCATGCACCCAACTCCACATTATGTGTCCCACACATATGACTAATGGCCTTTCCTAATTGCAACCAGAGTAGACTTCAAATAAAGGCTTTAAAACCCACCTCGCTCACTCCAAGAGGCGTTTAAAACAGCTCAGTGGCATCTTTTGCATTAGCTAACTCTGGTTCCAGTTTCAGGACAAAGGTAACTTTTTCTAACAGTTTTGCTTTTCTTGCCAGATCTGCAAATCTTTCCTGTTTTGTGCTTCAAACTTGTTTGGTTGCTAGTCCTCTTTTGCAGAATATAGACTTGCTTGGTCAGTCTCTCAGCAAAGTAGAATAATAGCACATGCTATTAGATAGACAGAAACAAGAAACCCAGCTGTAGTTTTTTTTTTTCAAAAAACATGCAGAACATGGAGTGAAAGAAAGTGATGTTATTTTAGATTAGTACCTAAAAGCCATTCAGGAGAGTGAAAGAAAACAAATATAGTTTCCACAGTCTGACTGCCAGTAATGGAAAGGTTTTCCTCAAGTTTATAAAGTTTTGACCAACTTTGTGGAGTTAAACATGATTATCAATCTCCAGCTAAAAAGAAGCATATGTGGTAGAAGCAACTTTGGCTTGTGTGATGAGAGGGCCAGTTGTGCTCATATCTTGATATTTAATTTGTACTTCTCAATTTAACCTAGAATGCACTTTTCTATTTTTTTAAGGGTATGATTTAATTCCTAGAGGGATATTTAGACATAAGAACTTAAAAATGTGCATATTAAGAAAAAGTGCATTCAGAAGCTCTTAGGTCAAATTATGAACAAAAGTTTATTATGCCAAGGAAGCATCATTTGCAAAATAAAATAAAATATCCCATTCATGCTAGAAATCAATAAAGATATGCATTAAACACAAATACATGTTCTAAATTTTTGTTTTTGCAAATTGATGTAGAAAAAGAGCAAAAACAGATGCAGAATTCAAGACTGAACAGAAAAATAAAGTCTTGTGTCTGTGAGAGCTGGATTAAAGTGTTGTGTGTCACCTGTGATGAAAGCTACCTTGGAAGGAAGGTACTTCGCTAATAAAAGCTGCTCCTTATAGCTCAGTTTTAATGGTATGATTCTACCACCACCTTCCTCGTTGCTACTTGCTCCTCAACAGACAAGACAGAAAGGAAAAGAACAGATGGCGTAAGAAAGAACCGAGCTGCCAGTTTGAGAAGACAGCCAAGTCCCAAATGGAAAAAGGAGGGATGCTTTTAAACATGGCCCTGAACGCTGCGCTTGGTTGTGCAGTCCTCTTTCCCTGATAATATTTAAGCACTCAGCTATGGCTGCTTTGCCAAGCCTTCGAGCAAAATTCTCTTCCAGACAAAAACTGCAATACTCTCTGGCATCTGTGGAACAGCCACAGGGACACAAACTCCCATTCATTCAATGGCCTTTTTATGTACACCCCTTGATGCTCACAGCTGCCCCTACAGGGTGTGGATTCACACCACAGATGAGGAAATGCCTGGGAAGGATGACTTCCCTGCCCATTGCGCAATGGCACCCTGAGTGGAGAGGCTGAGAGGTGGGCTACCGACTTCAAAGATGACATCCATTCTGAACGCACAATAGATTTCAGTGACCACATGGCTGAATCTCCATTAATTAAAGCCAAAACAATTAACTGTAGTCAGATTCCCCCCTCCCCCCATTTTTACAGACACAAGAAGAATTCTGAGAGCCAACGCCAAGGAAAAGCATAACCACAAATGTTTGAAGGCAGAACCACAAAGCTAAGTTGTCACAGAAAGTTTCCTCCTTCAGTTTTATCTGCAAATTTCCCTGGAGTTACTAAAAACTAGAAGAGCCACTTGAATACCCAGAGGATTATCTTGGGTAACAAACTATGATTTGGGGGAGCCATCCATCCGTATCCACTGATATTATTCAAGGAGTCAAGTAAGATTGCAGTCTGCTTTTGTGCACCGTATATTCTCAAATTAGGACACTAAGATTTTCCTTTTTCTCTTTATGGATTTCTTTTTCTTTTTTTTTGCTGGTTCAACTTGTAAACTACTGTAATAATATAAGATTACACTCCAATGACAAAAAGAGACTTGGTTTGATTTGAAGCCAGCTAGAATTTTACTGGGTCACTCCGTCAAGTTAGTCTTTTATTCAGAGACTGCATGAATGAGGGAAAGAGTGACATTTATAGCCAATGGGCTCTGTCTTTATCTAGGGTGAGACAGAAGAGGATTCTGGTTTCAGGAAACTATCCAGAATATCTGTCTAGTCAGAGAAAAAGCTGAAGCAGTCCAGAAAGGAAGATCTCAGCTGCTTCTCTGAAAAAAATATCGACTGGCATGTAGTGACGTAGCCAAGGAAGGGCAGGAAGGATCTAGACGTAACTGGGTCCCATCAGATACACAACCAAAGCAGCATTGTGGACTCTCTGGGACAGAATTCCCCATTGGCCTCCCAGCCAAGCAGTGGCAGATTTCGGTGGCCCAAAGAGAAAGGAAACAGCAGAAGGCCCATAGCTGAGGTCTCCCTCCCTCTGGTCAGAAAGATTTATTTATTTATTTATTTATT
>JAEANM010000167.1:0-43355 GCA_017656035.1 Myanophis thanlyinensis | reverse complement strand
GTATTTGTGTGTGTGTGTGTGTGTGTTTGTTTATTTCTTTTCTTTTCTTTTGGCCTTTATCAGATAACTTTGAATATGCAGGTCTGGAATTTAATGGAGGTGATCCTGTTTTAATGCTGCTAATGAACTACTAAGAATTAACTTGTAGTGTTTCAATCTAATTAGAACAAGGCTTTCAGAAAGTCGCGTGATGCAGGCTGTAAAAAAATGTAGGTAATAGGCGTGTCATTTTGAACTGACAGGCGGGCTTGGAAACAGATTTAAAATAATTTAATTTGGATGAAAAAGAGGCTTTTCTCCACCCACAGGTGGGGAGAACAAAGAAAACTCAAGTGTTGAACTCAATAAACAACCGAGAAAAGTTCTGGCCAATTCGGATCACAGATGTCTTGTTAAAAAATGATAAACAAGGCTCCCAAATTAAAGCGGAGTTAGGATAGCAAGTTTTGGGAGTTGCACAGGGTTCTTTGCAAATTCCAAGAATGCTGCATTAGTTCAAGGTTTGCTTATGCTAGCTACAAATTACAAAGGAATCTGGTTATTATCCCAAATTGGCAAGGTACTGAAAACATCCATCTGCTATTTTCCGCCCCCCCCCCCCCCCCCCAAATAAAATATGTGGTATCACTTTCCCTGCTAAAAGGTTTTCTCCTAGCTGTCCAGAAAAACCTCTCGATTTGATACCTGTCTAATGGAATAGCAGTCTGTTGGGGCCGGCTGGCAGGCAGGCGGCACAAAGCCTTCTGCATTGTCCATGGCTGGTATAGATATAGCCCTCGACTTACAGACGCTAAGCAAGGTGGCCATTAAGTGAAACTTGCTGGATTTTACGACCTATTTTGCTGCAGTTGTTAAACCAGTCAAGATATGGCTTTTAATGACTTTAAAAGAATCTGTCTTTCCTCCCATTGACTTTGTTTATTGGAAGCCAGCTGGGAAGAATTTTAATTCCTAGAAGCACGTTCAGAGTTTTGTAGAAATCTTTAAACTAGCGACGGAATATTGCAATCCCAGGATGGAAAGTCTTGGTTAAGGAAACTTAAAACTTTTCTCTGAACAATATCATTTCGGAGCCTACTACCCCAAGGGATCGTCAGGAATCTATTGATCGTTCCTGAAATGAATACATCTTTGCATATCCTTCTTTCTCTGTCCTTCATTGAGTTCAACATTAATCGTAATAACCCGGCCACACCGATGCTGTCGCCACCTTGGTTGTCCATTCCTCTTGGTTCGCTGGCCAATTACGTTTTTTCAGCCTTTCACGCAAAAGTTCCTCAAACTAACGCTTTTTAATCCCATCCCAGCAAATTTCAACCAAACCATTTTAACAAAGAATAACTCCATTTAATTAAAAAAAAAAACTGGGACTGGTGACAAGGGATTATTTACTGGAGGCTCATTGTACGTTCTAGCTCAAAAGAGCTTGCAGGGGGTTGGACTAGAGGACCTCGAAAGTCCCTTCCAACTCTGTTATTCCAATTGGGGAGGGGGGGGGAAAAGAGAAGGCTAGCTCAAATAGCTTCAGGGTGAATAAGTTGGAGGGTTAGGTTTGGCACTGCAGTTAGTCCTCGATTTGTGACCACAATGGAATATCCAATTTTCTGTCATTAAATGAGACAGTTGTTAAGTGAGTTTTGTCCCCATTTTAGGACCTTTCTTGCAGCAGTTCTTAAGTGAATCACTGCAGTTGTTAAGTTAGGAACATGGTGGGGGGGGGGGTTCCAGTGAATCTGTCTTCCTCGTTGATTCTGTTCCGTCAGATGGTTGCAAAATGGGGATCGTGTGACCTTGGGACACTGCAACGGTCATAAGTATGAACCAGTTTTGCCAAGCGTCTCAATTTTGATCACGCGATTGTGAGGAGTCTGCAAAGGCTCATTCAATGTCGCTGCACACACCTTGTGCATTGATGACAAAGGATTGAATTGAATTGAAGATCGCAAGCGTAAAATAACTTCTTGCAGTGCCGTCCCAAACGAACCGTTGTAAATCAAGGACTTTACTAGCTAGGTAATGAACTAGGAAATTTGTTCTGAAATCTTGTCAGGGTTGGATCAAGAAATCTGAGTGGAACCATCGGAGCCAGTTCAGGAGGTTGACAGATCAATCAATTCAGAGTCAAGACAGATGATTATCTGTCTTGTCCACGGATAAACATCTCTTGCAGATAAGTTGGCAACCGAGCAGCCTCACCCTCAAATTATTGCTTCCCTTGCATTTTGTTAGCTGGATTAACAATCACCACAATCCTCCAGAGAGAGAGAGAGAGAGCTAGGGAGAGACCCTGCTGATTTCCTAGCCAGAAGGGTTTCAATTCTGCCTGAGAAAATTCAAAGCACTAAGGCACAGCAGCCCAAAGGGGGAAACATTCTTCCTTTCAACGGACAGATGATAAAAAGAAATATTAAATGAACAGGCTGATTTCTCATCAAGCTGGAATGAAACGTGCAGGAAACGTAGGTGAAAAGCAAAATAAACCAGATCTTCTGCCCGGAAATCTAAAGCCACCTTCCTTGGTGGTTTACAAAAAGATCTGGTCTTATCCGCCAGTGCAAGTTTTCATCAACCTCCAGCCCGTCTCTCTGTTCCAGAAAATAGGTAGTTCGTTTCCTGCTTAATCTGACCCGATGGCGCCTTGCTTTGGATACTGCAGAGGTGAAGTCCTTTGCTTAGTGACTGTTTGAGAAGCGGTCCTGCATAGATCCCCGCCCCCCCCCCAGCGAAGTGCCCTAAGAGGAAGAGACCCACGTTAGTTCATATTGGGGGGGGGGGGAGAGAAATTCAGAAGTTTGTTAGCGCTTTTATCCGACAAATGTTAGGAAGTTGGTTGCATAAATCTAATTCAACGAAGCTTTTGTCAGATGCAGCTCCCTTCGTCCATAACAAACCCATTTTCCCTTCCCGTTTCTCACCCAACCTCCTCCTAATTTTAAACCTTAGATTCATCTAGCCATTCTGTGCATCCCGACGAAGGGAGCTGTGGTTTACAAAAGCTTTAAAGGCCTTTTAGTAAAACTAGCTAGCCTGGGGAATTCTGGGAGTTGAAGTCCAACCATCTTAAAGTCGCCAAGGTCGTGAAACACTGTTTTAGAGAGATGTTTGTATCTTAGAAGAGAGCGCGGGAACTCCCTGCGATTGGCTGTTCAAGAGCCAATCCACCGCCTTAAAAATGCCTTTAAGTCAGCCAAGACAACACCTTTTGATAGCTAAATTGGGTCAGACGATTGCTGTGACAGGCCGATAAAACTCTCAGGGGGTTCATCACGATTGAGAGGTTTCACTTTTCCCCTTTCTCTCCTTTTTCGCCGTCCTGCAACCCCCAGGGAGGAGGACCAGAAGATTATAGCAATCTTCCGCCGGAGCAACGGAGAAAGAAACTCCAGCAAAAAGTGGATGAAATCAACAAGGATATTCAGAAAGAGCTGGATCAAAGGTAGATCAAACGATTAAAAAAAATAAAAAAAGACGTTGGCACTCAAGAAAGAGTGCCGAGAAGAGCAACAAAGGGGATTAGTGGGTGGAGGTGAAAATGTATGAAAAACAGTTGCAGGAACTATGGGTATGTCTAGTTTAGAGAAAAGAAGGACACGATAGCCATCTTCCAATATTTGAAGGGTTGCCCCAAAGAGGAGGAAGGGGTCAACCTGTTCTCCAAAGCACCTGAAGGCAGGATGAGAAGCAACGGATGGAAATTAATCAAGGAGAGAAGCAACCTGGAACTACGGAGAAAATTCTTAGCTGTGAAAACAATCAATCAGTGGAGCCATTTGCCTGCAGAAGTTGTGGGAGCTCCATCACTGGAGACGTTTAAGAAGAGATTGAACAACCACTTGTCTGAAATGGCCTAGGCTTGAGCAAGGGGTTGGACTAGAAGACCTCCAAGGTCCCTTCCAATTCTGTTATTCTGCAGCCAAAGTATGAATGCAGAATGCAATAATGCTTCCCATTATTGGCAAAGAAACCTTTGTGCGGTTCATAAGATAATTGCTAGAAACCAAATAAGTCTTTGCTCTTGGGGCTATGCAGGCTCTAAGCGGACGAGTACAGCTGCTGCTCGCCTGCTCCAAGTCCTGAAAAGATGTTGAGCGTGATTTTTTTAAGTTCCTGGCAGATGATGATGGCTCTTCCCTCTTCCTTCACAGAGAGGCCTTAACGAAAATGAAAGACGTCTACATCAAGAACCCTCAAATGGGGGATGCAGGCAGCGTGGACATTAAATTAGCTGAACTTGGACAAAACTTGGAGAAGCTGAGGCTGGAAGTACAAAAATTTGAGGTAGGGAGTTAACTAAGCATCCGTTACAGCCCGTGTTTCTCAACTCAGCAACTTTAAGATGGGTGGACTTCAACTCCCAGAATTCCCCAGCCAGCCATGCTTGAAAATGTGTCGCTGTAGAATTCTGGGAACAGAAGCCTTTTGCATCTTAAAATTGCTAATGTCAAGAAATCCCAAGTTTAGAGCAGGCTTTCCATGCAGATGCCGCCCAGATGTGCTAGGCTGGCAAATTCCAAAATCCCTGGGCAAGTACAAGGTACTAGGGATTCTGGGAACTGTAGTCTCAGTCCATTGAGCTGAGCATCGTATTGGGGCACTGCTTGGTCAAATCCAGATGGTTTTTCCAAGATGCTGAAGCATCTCTGTTAGCTTTGCAAGGGTTCAGAGGGAAAAAAAAAAACCCAACTTTCTGTACATTGTCAGGTCACATTAACAGAATCTTGCAAGACTGAAAGCATCTTTCCTTTCCTTTCCCTCTCCCCTCCCTCTTCCCCGCCTCCCTCCTCTCTCCTCCCTCCTTCTCCTTTCCTTTTCCTTCCCTCTCTGGAAAACTTCTGAGGTGCTTTTCATGCCTCTTTTCCATCTCTGGGCTAAGATACTGCAGTTCTTCCTCCGGTCTCCCAAGGCCATTCCCACAGACCATTCAAGTCCTTCATTTTTCCTGCCTTCTCTGCTTCAGGGCTGGCTAGCGGAGGTGGAAGGTCGGTTACCTGTCCGGACAGAGGTGGTGCGCCGCCAGAGCGGAGTGTACGAGCCCCAGAGTAACACCTTGACCGTCACAAACTGCGTCCAGGATCGAGAGAGGTACAGTACCTGTACTGTGTTGCAGAGTTCATGGATGGCAAAAGTCTGGCGCCAGGCCCTCTCAGAGTGCCAACCTATCCTATTTTGAATACATAGCAGAAAGAAAACTTGAGAGTACTCTTAATCTTACATGGGAAAAGATCCGAACACACCTAGACCTACATACCTGTACCCGTGAAAATCTATGAAAACACACACACACACACATTATTCCATCGGTATGTACATATTGCACGTTGCACTGTCACTGTGAGTCTGTTGTATTAAGTCTAGTCATGGTGTTACGTGGCATTTAGAAGTCGGACGGCCCATGGACAGAAGCTGTTTTTCAGCCTATTTGTCCGGCTGGCTCTGCTTCTGTATCTCTTGCCCGATGGTAGAAGAAGTATGAAGAAGTTCTGTCCTGGGTGAGAGTCATCCCTGAGGATTTTTCTCACTCTGTTGAGATAGCGGGATCTGGCTATTTCCTCCAGTGGGGTTTTGGGACAGCCCGTGATTTTTTGTGCTGTGCTCATCACCCTCCGTAGTGCCTTCTTGTCCACGGTTGTTAGTCCGGCGTACCATACTGTGACACAATAGGCTTTCACTGGAGGCTTTCAAGAAGAGACTGGACAGCCATTGGTGTAGGATCTCCTGCTCCAGCAGGAATTTGACTCCTGGAGACAGGATGGTCATATTTCTCCAGCGCTTGAGGGGCTGTCACAAAGGAAAGGGGGTGCATCCCATTCTTCTCCAAAGCTCCCGAGGGCAGAAGGTCACAGCAGAGGTCCCGGTGGAGAGGCAGGGCGAGGCTGGGGGCAGCCAACCCAGCAGGTTGCTATAGTGGCCGCCTTCTCTGTTCCTTTTCCTGACTTGAGCAGTCCCGATGGCGGTTACACAGAGGAACCCAGCCAGGAGAGTGAGATGAAAACGCCGACGACCGAATTTGACGATGAGTTTGACGACGAAGAACCCCTGCCCACCATTGGCACCTGCAAGGCTCTGTATACCTTTGAAGGTAAGGCAGGAAGAATTCTCCAAACAGGGAGCCCCAGAAAAGAAGCTTCCGGGGGAAGATTGTTGCACACGCCCTGGGCTCGCTTTACAAAAATGTACAGGTTACGGAGATGGGAGGGGGAGGGGTGGGTGGGTTTTCCACCTCCAGCATCTGGAGGTCCTCCTCTTGGTCACAGCTGTGGGGGGACCCAAGGGGCCCCTAGATACTAATAGAAGAGGATATTTGTAGTACCAAGGTTGAACTGTGGGGCACTCTCTGAGCTGGGTGGTTTTCTCACAGACGTTTTGTGACCCAACTAAGGAACGTCATCAGTGCTAGAAGGGGGATAGTGTTTGCTCACTTTACATACAAGCAGATTGGTAGAACACTCTTGGGGGTTTGGTAAAATGAGGTTGGTAAAACGAGGTTGGTAAAACGAGGACCCAGATGGAGACTTAGGGCTGTAAGCCACCATGAAGCGTATATAAGTCTATATAGAGCTATTGCCTGTAATTTTCTGCCCTCTTAACCGGCAGGACGGCGCAGAGGATGTGACTTGAATTTAGAGGGAGGGGTTTTTTTTGGGGGGGGGGATTACCTGTACTAACCCACCTCAACTTCCCACCTGCAGGACAGAATGAAGGAACCATTTCTGTGACAGAAGGAGAAACTCTGTACGTCATAGAGGAAGACAAAGGAGACGGGTGGACTCGCATCCGGAGGAACGAGGATGAGGAAGGCTACGTCCCCACTTCTTACGTCGAGGTCTTTTTGGAGAAGAATGCCAAAGGTAACAGGGCTTACACAGGTAGTCCTCAACCTACGACCACAATGAAGCCCAAAGTTTATATATTGCTAAGCGAGAGAGTTGTTAAGTGAATCAACGCAGTGGTTAAGTTAGTCAACCAGTTATTAAGTGAATCCGGCTTCCCCACAGACTTGGCTTGTCCGAAGGTCACAAAAGGGAATTATGTGACCCTGGGGACACCGTGGCAACCGTCGTAAACACGAGTCCATTGCCAAGCCTCTGAATTTTGATCACGTATTTTGACCACGGGGTTTCTGGAACGGCCGTAAGGGTGAAAAATGGTCCCTTTTTCCTCCAGTGCTGTTGTAACTTTGAAGGAACGCTAAATGAACTGTTGTAAGTTGAGGACTTTTCTTTCCCTGCTACTCTTATTAGTCTGTATATTCTTTTTTTGTTTTAGATTCCTAAAGAAAAAAAAAAGTCAGTTGCTGTCACAAGAGCCTCGGGACTAGCTGTGGGCACAGGAGAGAAAGAAAAGGGACGGTTGGATTTTAGGATTATTTTGAAACGTGTCCCGTTTTTGAAACCACTTCTGGCGTCGGCGCGAGCTTTGGGATGATGGAAGGGGAGGGAGAATTAAGGATTGAAGGAATCCTCCTGGAAGGAGAATTAAAACGCCCGTCTGAAACTCTCCTCCGAGCTCATCCTTCATTGCTTCTTACCTTCACCACCTGCCTTTGAGCTGTGGCACCAACGGATCCGTCTCGGCTGGGATCAAGCGATTGCCACCACCACCACTGCTTACCAGATCCAAACTGTGGGATCCCCTCTCTCTTCCCTCCCAGGGAAGGGATGGAATCAGAGGATCGACGGCTGCCCTTCCGCACCCCCCCTTTTTTTCTCCTGGGTGTCCCTCAAAAGATTTTGCAAATAGGTCTTCGCTTCTCCTACACCGTAGATGAGAAACAGGGGGAAAATTCCCTAGCTGGGGTCTTCGAAGCCACCTCAAAGATTGGAGGGTCTCGCCACTAGATAGAGAATTTAGGATTTGTCACGAAGCCTGGCATTGATCTGCAGCTCATTCTTGGGCCTGAGGCTCAAATAAGTTTTGTTTTTAGTCTAGAAGAAATTTTGGGCTTTGGCTAGAAGGCTTTGCACCCTGTTTAATTGCTGGAGGAGAAAATGGGGGAGCTGAAAGTATTTCCCCATGGTGCTTTTAGAGCAGGAGATGGGAACGTTTCCTACTGGGAGTCCATAAGGATCTCTTGGTCACGTTGAGAAGATCAATCCCTTCCATCCCCGTTGGTTAGGTTGGCCAACCCTTCTTGAGGATCCTAGATTGGAGAAGACTTTCCTTAGAAGTCAGGCAAGGAGTGATGCAAAGGACGTCCCCTCCCAACTGGGGGGAGTGGTTGTGTTGGGTGTGAATCACACCGTGGTGTGGTGGAGGGACCCCATATCTCCTGTCTCTGCACGGCACTCACTCCACCTGTCCATCCCACCAGGTTCAGAGGTGGTTCTTTGGAAGGAGAACAGGCTTCAAGAGCAGAGACTCATGTAGGGACATGGAAGCTAGACCTCTTTTGGCCAAGGGTTGGCTCCTTGGTGGCCAAATTAGCCTGGCCCAGCATGTTAATGGATGGGCTACTTCCAAACCAGCCCAGGAGAGAACATCTTGCTAATTCAAGTTGGTTTTGCATCATGCCAAGAACTAATAGTCTGTCTTGGTTTGGGATTAGTGGAGAGGTCACCCACCCAGCCATGGTTTGGTGCAAAGTATCTCCATAATCATGGCTTAGACCAAGGCATATTGAAGTAAGGTCTTAGCGTGATGAAAGTGCAGACTTTGGCCATTCATGGTGAGCCCAAGGTGTGCCAAGCTACCCATGTTGAGAAACACCATGTTTTGATCCTGGGTTCAAGTCATTTCATAGAACCTGAAAACTTCCAGAAAGAGGTTCAGGGGTCCTGGTTTGGAGCTGCTGAGATGGCCAGATCCAAGGGGTCTTTTGTTCACCAGGACTTCAGTTCCAGGTCTCACCGCTGCTAAAAGCCCATGACTTGGTCTGCAGCTCTCCTGCAGGAAGGGATTCAGATTTCCATTCTAGGAAAATGCCTATGGATAGTGGATCCCATTCATCCCACAGCCCTCTTACTAAGAATTAGGGATATTTGGTTTTTTCCAGGGTCAGCCTAAGGAATGGTCCGATGCAGGGTTTCTCAACCTCGGTGGCTTTAAGAGCAGGCGGACTTCAACTCCCAGAATTCTCCAGCCTCCGGCCCAGAGGTTGCTTGTTGAATTTTGGGAGGCACGGACGAGAAAACCTGGCCATTCCAAGACCTTGGACCTTTCTGCCTTGTCTTGCCAACTGGGAAGCTCTGCTGGGCTGGCTAAACTGGTTTGCCAGTAATAGGGTGCCAATGGGCCTGAAGCCTCGCTGAGCTCCCCAGTCTGCCCACCTGCATGATTTTTATTTCGCTGATATTCTTTTATTCTTATCCACCCAACGTCTTTCATGCAAATCTTTCTCCCGTTTGTTCACCGTTCTGCTTTTAAGCCCCTGTTCAATCTCTCCCTCCTGCCCTTTTAATTTATTAAAATTATTTTTGCATGGCGCCACTCGAAATCCATCTCCCCCCCCCCTTTTTTTTTCCTTCCCTCGCACGGTCACTCCCACATTTATTTATTTCAGCTTTTCCCAAGCCCATCCTGCTTGTGAATTCCTACGGCGGGCAAGGAGTTGGACTAGACGATCTCGAAGGTCCCTTCCAGCCTTTTGATTCAGTGATCCATCCCAGCCAAATTTCACTGTGATTCCTCACCCTTCTTGGCTCTCGTCTGCTCGTAAGTCCCACCCTGGTTTTTAATTCCGTTTTGGGGCTACGCCATCAAATGGAAGCTGCCGCTTGGTCAGTGTCCCGAAAGACCCAAGATCTTTCTCAAAAACTGGAGCCTTGTAAGCAGATTGGCGAAGGAGGTTACTGCTGTGCCGAGTTCGAGAGACTGACGGTTTTGAACTCGCCTCTTCTCAGGAGGCTCTGTGTTTTGGGGACCCGGAAGAGGGGGCTGGGGTAGCCCCATATTGCAGCTTCCACTAGCTTGGCCTGCAGCCCGATTGGAAAGACAGATCAGGAATGGGGGACGGTGAAAATCTCATTTCTCCATCCAAAGAAGTGAAACGGATGCACCGCGATTGATTTTCAAGGGATTTTGCAGGATTCCCTGCCTACGTTAAAGCCTTGCCAAGAAAACTTGAATTTTCCCGACTTTTTTTGGGTGGTGGAGGCTGTACGCAAGGAAGCAACAGTTGGAGGCTGCAGTAGACATTGGCAACACTCTCCAGATCAGCGGTTTCATACGATCCGTGTCCATTTGTGGATATAAATTTCACCATTATAACTCCTGGTTATATGAAAATGTCCTGGTGGAAGAGAAGTAAAACTTGACTGCAACAAATCTGAGCACGCTTAAGAACAAGTCTAGGAATGGCTAGCCTTGGATTTGCTGAGGATTGGGTGACTGCAAGCCCAGGAAACTAAACTGAGCCTCCACTCTTGGGAACAGTCTACCTGGAAAGAAAGGAAATCTTCTCTGGCCTTTGATCTGCCCAAGCTTTCAACCTGCAGAGTATTTGTGTACCTGCCTCTTTGGGGTGGGCATGAAAAATTGAGGGAAGGGGGCTTTTTAAAAAAAAAATTGTTACCCTGGTAGGCCAGGCTAACCACCCCACCCTCCCTTGAGCAGAAGGCAAGGCTAGCCTTCCAGGTTTCCTACCCTGCAGGGAGAGTTTGAGTAAGCCCAAAGCAAAATAAAATAAAATAAAATAAAGTGACAGGATGATTTGGCAGGAGAGCTTCCCATCTGGTATTCGATTTAGGAAGCTGCAGTTTGCAACAATTGCTGAGTTATTGGCTCAAAAATAAAACGACTTGAAATTCTTCATTCCCTGCAGCCCAGAAAGGCAAAAGATCTTTGCCACCCCAAAATAAACATCCCGCTTTAGTTAAAAATTCTCAATTTTTTTTCTTCTTTCTCAAATCTGGCATCCTTAAGAAAAGGTCTCTCTCCCTACTCTCTTGTTTTCTCAAAAATAAAATTTAAAAAATGCTTCTTGTTTGGTGCACCCACCGGATCGAAGATCTTGCTAGACCATTCCTGATCAGGAATGTCCACATGGATGAATAGATAGGTAGATAGGTAGGTAGGTAGATAGACCCAACTTTAGTTGTTTTTCACAAACCAAGGTTGCCTGATTTTGATCTCCATTTTTTTATCCATGTGTTAAGATTGATAAAAATAAGACGAGCTGTGCCATCATTAAATTAGGGAAGGGCCTTCCAGATCGGTTATCGACTGTCCAGCTTAATATTTCTCCAAACATTGCTGTGACATGGGTTTAATTTGGGAAAAAAAGAAGAGGTGGGTTTGTTTAAGATATAGAGGAAGGGAAAGCTATCAATTCTTTCAACCCAAATGCCCAGGATCATTTTTTTCGAAATGCTTATTTTTTATGCAACAATAGATGGAGGGCAGGGAATACTTAGGAAATCCTGGTGCCAAAAAAAGCTGTAGTTTTGAATCCCAATTATGTGTTTTGACTTGGAAGACTTGTTTTGAAATTATTATATTTTAATTTCACCCTGGAAACTTTCGTACATATCGCGTCATACATTTAAGAGAAATATTTTCAAAATCTTCCTGATTCAGAATATATAATACTCGATCCCGGGAACTCCAGACAGAAAGCCTATGTTAGAATATATATATATATATTTGAAAAGTTTCATCTATGCTTTAAAAAAGCATGCATGAAATTTTAATGCAGGGCCTTAAGAATTTGAAGTAGATGAATAACACAACCAGTTTCTAAAAGGTTTTTCCTCCTTGGTTAGGATCCGACTAAAAAGACGAATTCTGACCACTCAACCCATCTTCTACTCTTGCTAATGCCCTTTCTTACCATCTGTAAATAGACGAGAGAGAGAGAAAAAATATTTACTGAAAAACTGTGTTTTAATGCCGAGTATTTTTCAAAGATCCTGCGTACTTCGCATTCCTCCTTCTCATGCGTGAAGTGTCAAAAAAGATTTAAAAGGAAAAAAAAAAGCCCGCCAAATTATATTTTAACATAAAACGTCAAGCACTTTTTTTTGTTTTGTTTTTTTCATTTTTTTTTAAAAAAATGGTTTACTTCTGTGTATTTTTAGGCACTGGATTCTTTTTATGTAGGTTTTTTGGTGGCGACTTAAATGTCTGTGTGTATGTATGATTTTCCTAGCTTTGGAGAAAAGAAATCCGAGTTCTAGTGTTTCGACTCATTTTATTTCTGGCGACAGAATTCAATCAAATAAAAGTGCTTCCATTTGAAAGCGAGCGAAGGCCAGAACTGTGATTTGTGCACGTGGTTAGCGTGGGTTTATTTAGAAATGAAATGTAGAAAATGATTTGGGGGAGGGAACAATTACAAACTTTGCACCTCTGTACTTGCCACAGAATATAGGAGGGACCTCGACTTAACGACTGAATCAGGCTCAATTTTACGTTGTTAAGCAGATCATTAGCAGTCGTTTAGTGAATCAGGCAGTCTGTTGTGGCTGCATTTCTTTCCTCCCTCTCCTTTCCTTCCTTCTTCCTCCCTTTCTCCTTTCCTTTTTTCTTTCCTTCCTTGCTTCCTCTCTCCCACTCTTCCTTCTTTCATTATCCCTTCTTTCCTTGCTTCCTCTCTCCCACTCTTCCCTCCTCATTTTCATTATCCCTCTCTCTCCCTCCTCCTTCCCTTCTCTCTTCTCATTCTCCTTTCCTTCCCTTCCTTCTCATTCTCCCTCTCTCAGTCTGAAGTTTTTAAAAGCCGCCTCCAGTTCACGGAGCAGACAAAGCTTCAAGTTTGTTTGGTTTAGGATATGTAATAGGAGCTTGAAGAATTTCCAGACTGGAGTCTGGAGGGGGGGGGGAAAGGGGGACAGGGGACAGAAAGGGAATCTGTTGTTAATCAATCAACGCCAAAAGCTAGTGGACCAAAGCTTTGCCAGTTTTCCCAGCCCCTCCAGGACCCATTTAATACTCTTGGCTGGAGCAAAAGGCCCCAGAGCAGAAGAGATCACTTTTCAGTCTCCTGTTGCAATTGGATGGGCTTCCTACCAAAAATAGCAGGCCAGAGGGGTGGGCTAATTTTGTCAGGGCTGCAGGGAAGGATTGGTTAAAAAAAAAAAAAAAGGGACAAGAAAAATCACCCCAGCCAGCCATGAATTATTAACCCCAGAAGGAAAAACTCTTGTGATGCCAAGTTCTGGAGCACAGAACAGCTGCTCTGGAAACGGTTTTTTTTTTTTTTTAAAAGAGAGATGAAAGATGAATGAAAGAAAATGAGCATCGTTTTGGGACAATTTGGAGAAAGAGACCAATTCCCTCCCCCCAAATATATTAGGGACCAGGGGAAAGTAGTTAGTTCTCAAATCTCAATTTTAACTCAACTTTAGAAGCGTTGGTGGCTGGGGATCTATTTCAAAAGAAAGGTTGTAACTGTCAAGGACAGATAGTCCTCGACTTAACGACCACAATGGAGCCCTAAATATATGTTGCCAAGTGAGACACAAGTTTTGCCCCGTTCTTACGTCTGTTCTTGCCAGTTGTTAAACGCTTGAGAGGACTGGGCGCAGATCGAAGCAAAGCAACATCGACAGACTTTTGAATGCGAGTGAGTTTTATTGGCTGATGTTCTCGGCAGGGAACAAAAACAAAAATCAAATCCATTTTTGGGCAGTGGGATGAATCGCCTCGATGTCCCAGTCTCTGCAAAGTAGATCCAGGCAGGAGGATGAAAACAAAACAAAACACAAGGCTGTCCCAGAAGGACTGTGGGAGGGAGGGGGCAAAACAGCAAAGACAGGTGGCATCCAGCAGGTAGAAATGAAGCCAAGACACCTGGCCAGGATCTCTTTTTGGGTGGGCCAACCCAACCCACCCTTTGCTGTCGACGTTTCGTCTTCAAAAAGAGGTTTCTCCAGAGTCCACATTTCATTCTGCACCTGTTCTCTTGTGGCTACCACTCCTTTCTCCAGAAAATCATAATCGTTAACAATAACCTGGTTTGTTAAGGGCAACGCCACTCCAACGTGGGTCGAAAAGTGAGGTTGTGGGGAGGTGTGCAAGTCTGGGACGATTAGGTGCCGAGTGACAAATTTCTAGGACAGTTAAGAATCTCTGCTCTCTCTTTCTCTCTCGAGGATTAGCAACCGGGCCTCGATCCAAGAGGCGAAAAGGGGAGACGTCCAAGAGGCCAGCTCTTAGTTCACATCCGAAGTGGGGCTGCCAGTTTGCCAAGGGGGAAAAAAACCCCTCTAAGCTCCATCTTGCCCTAAGCATCACCCAGGAGGGATGAGAAAGTCACTAAGTCCCCGAAAGAAATTTTGCAGGAATTCGGGGTGAACGTCAGCATCGATTCATGGAGTTTCAGTGGTGTGCGTGTGCGCGTGTGTTTCCACCTTCTCTCATTCGATCCTTCCAGGATATGCTCAACCTTTTTTTTTTCCTTTCAGTGCAAGGATGTACTTCTTGGTTAACATCTGGGGGTGGGGGATGGTTCTGGCTGCAGCATTTGGGTGCGTAAAAGAACCACCGGGTGAAAATTCAAGGCCCGTGCTTGGTTTTGGGGGGATGGGGGTGGGGGGTGACCAGTTTGTGCTGGGCAATGCTTGGGCATATGGCAGCGGGGGGACAGAGACGAGGAGAATGCCGGACAATCCATTCCTTTGCAAATAAATAGATAAATAGAAGGAAATTGGGGGTTTCCAGCCAACCCTTTTGATCCACATGGGTGAAGGGAAGGGAAAAAAAATAATATGTATTTTCTGTGCCACCGAAGGAAGGAAAAAGAGCCAAACGCTGTCGGCCCCACGTATTTCTTTCAGACGATGAGGGTTTTTTTCCTTCCCCAAGTGGCTTCAAAATCTCTCCTGCATGTGGCTGCCCCAGCCAACCGCCTCCATCCAGATAAAAACCCAGGAGAAGCAAGACAATGGTGCACCGCCTCTCCTTGGTGGACCTCAAGTCACAAAAGGCCAGCGAGGCGGACAAAAGGTCCCGATACCGGCTCCCCCTTCCAAGGGCAGCCCAAAACTTCTCCGAAAGGAACCTTTCCCGGCTTCTGCAAGGTGACGGGATGAGAAAGCAGGAAATGGGGAAAAAACGAAGGTGGGGGGGGGGCAGCGCTCATCCTAGCCTGGAAAGGGACGATTTTGGGACAAAATCCGGCAGGTGAGATGCCGTCAGGCCCCCTCCCCCCCCCCACACAATGGCAAAGAAGGAGGGAGAAGCGGCCGAGACTCAAATTAAGATGGGTGGCCAAGGAAGGGGCTGGCTGGGGACGGGGCAGTGGGTGGTAGTGGTGAGAGCAGCGGCTGGATGCGTGTGTTGACTTCCAAAACGCAGGAGGAGTTTGAAGGGGGGGGGAGGGGAGCCGACCTGAGGAAGAAAAGGAAGAACGGAGAAGTCAAAAGAATAACCACGCAGGAAGTCCTCGACGTAGGACCTAACATTTCTCTTGCCAAAGGAAACGTTCTTAAGTGACTTCACCCTCCCCACCCCGTTTTACGACGTTTCTTGCCACTGTTGTTAAGTGAATCGCCGCAGTTGCTTCTTTAGGAACACGGCTGTTTAAGGGAATCTGGCTTCCCTGTTTGATTCTTGCTCGTTGCAAGGGGTGGGTGGGTGGGAGAAATCACACGATCCTGGTGCGACACTGTGACCGTCATAAATGCCAGCCCGTCACCCAAGCGCCTGAATTCTGACCATGTGACTGCAGGGGCGAGGGGGGGGGGGCGGACGCTGCAGGAGTCGTTAAGCGTGGAAAAAAACAACAACCAGCCATCGTTCACGTTTTCCAAGGCCGTTGTTTACTTCGAATGGTCACAAAATGAACAATAAAAAAATAAAATCCCAAGTTTCATAACTATTTTTTTAAAAGAAGCAGAAATTAATTCCTTCACTGGACTCAGATTATAGGTAGTCCTCGACTTACAGCTGTTCCTTGAGTGACCATTCGAAGCTACAACAGCACTAGGGGGGGAAATGACTGCATTCTTTCTTTCTTCCCTCTCCTTCCTTCCTTTTCCCTTCCTTCCATTCTTCCTTCTCCCTTTCTCATTCTACCTTCCATCCCTTCCTCTCTTCTTCTCATTCTCTTATGACTTATGACCCATTTTATGACGGTCGCAGCTTTCCTGTGGTATAAATAACAAAGGCAGGATGTAAATGTCAATCAACCCTGTAACTTAACCAAACAACCGTCCGGCCGGCCGAACAAAGGTCCACTTTGGGCTCTCCGGACAGCTTACCTGGACGCATTTCCCTCGTTTTAAACAGCTCTGGTCTCGGCTTCGATCTTCTGCTCCCCATGGAGATTTTCCACCTCCTGCACCTGGGCCACGTTTTGCCGGATGGCGATCTCGGGGCCTCCGCCGTAGAGCGTGCTCAAGTAGATCCAGGTCTCCTCCGAGATCTGCCCATAATCGGCTCCTGGAAAAAAAGACGCCGGGGCCAATCAGGCAGAGAGATCCTGGCATCATCTGAACTCAGAGCCTCGAACAGGGTTGGGTTCTTCACTCTTTTTGACTGGCAGGACGAGCCAATTCCCCCCCCCCCCCTTTTTCCTTACCCTGTTTGACTTGCATGTGGCCACTTCCTTTGGCCACGGCAATTTTTGTATTGTCGATCGGGCCAGGGGGCTCTGCGGGGAAATAAATAAAAACCGGGTGCGTGAGTTGTAGTTGGGCGAGTGAGTGTGCAGGGTCAAAGGGCGGCCTCTTGCTCCGGGTGTGGTTTGGCCAAAAGGCGGGATTACAAATACGACAAAATAAATACAGCAAAATGAAAGAAAAACATAATGATAAAACAGAAATGGGATTAAAAGAAAATATGAAATGTTTCTGTTTATTACTACAGTCTTAGACCGGAGACCAGAATAAATAAAAACTCTCGGTAAATATGTAATTAAAAATTCTAGTGTAAAATAATAAATAACAACTAGAATCTATCATAAAATCCAGTGAAATGAAATAAAAAGACAATAAATAACCAAGTGAACTGGGGAGAAATTGGAGCCCCAGCGTTTTGCAACCCCTCCCAGCCCCCAGCCCCCCCCCCCTGCAGCCCCCCGGTTAACGGAAGACTACCGTTTAGTAAAACCAGGGTCCTCATTCAACGGCGGCTGTGCCAATAAAGAGGCAATAAAAACAACCGAGTGGCCTCAATGTCCTTTAATGCAATGACTTCCCCTTCCTGTTAATTCATCGATTAATTGTGACCGCATCACAATCACAACAAGAGTGGGCATTGCCGGAAAGGAAGGACCAAGAAAAAAGAGAATCGATCGCCCGGGAGGGGCGGTTTTTGTCCCACAACTTCAGACCAGCAGTGAAGCTGGTGTCGTTTCCTGGTCCAAATCTTCGTGGGGTCCCCATTGCCCTCCCCCTGCCAGCGTCCTCCCCCCCCCTCTCACCGTTGTCCTTCCCTTTGACGAAGGCCTCCCACTCGCGGAACCACTGCATGCTGATGCAGAGAATGACGCTTGGACATTCCTCTGCCTGGAAGGCTTTGTTCAGCTGGGTGGGACGAAAGAGGGGAGCTGTCAGGCTGGGGGAGGGGCCATGAAACCTCCACGGGGGGGGGGGGGTGTTCAAATTAATCAGAACAGAGCTGGGAGGGACCTTGGAGGTCTTCTAGTCCAGCCCCCCTGTTCAGGCAGGAAGCCACTCCAAACAAGTGACTGCCCAGTCTTCTTAAAAACCTCCGGTGATGGAGCACCTAGAACTTCTGGTGGCAAGCAGTTCCAATGGTTAACTGTCCTCACTGTTTGGGAATTTCTCTTTCATTCCAAGTTGCTTCTCTCCTGGATTGGTTTCCATCCATTGTTTCCCGTCCTGCCTTCTGGTGCTTTGGTAAATAGGCTGACCCCCTCCTCTTTATGGCAGCCCCTCAAAAATTGGAAGGCTGCTACCATTTCCTCCCCCCCCCCCCCCCCCAGTCCGTCTTTTCTCTAGACTAACCAAACCTAAATCCTGCAATCCTTCTTCGTACGTTTTTGTCTCCAGGTCTTTAATCATCGTGGTCGCTCTTCTCAGCATTTTTTCCAAAGTCCCTTTTTTGTAATGTGGGGACCAAAACCGGATGCCATATTCCAGGTGTGGCCTTACTAAGGCTTTACAAAGGGTCCCCAAAGTGAAGAAGACTGCCACAACAGAGCCGTTAAACTCTTAAAATCTGCTTTTCAGGGCAACGCACGTCATCAAAGGATAGATCTCGGCTCCTGGCCGCCATTGTGACTGTTTTTGACCAAGTCCTGCAAATTCTCTCTTGCAAAAAAAATCCCCCCCAAAGGGCAGGTAAAACTCATTTAACAAATGTCTCGCTTAACAACGGAGATTTTGGGCTCGATTGTGGCCGTAAGTGTACGCTCTTTGGGGTAGCCCCAAAGCTGTTTTGTGCACACTCCAGGAACCCCCTGTTCCAGCTTCAGAATTCTCTTTTTTAAATTGGGAGGGGGGTTCTTTGCAAACCCAGCCAGCCTTGAATTCACTGTCAGGACTCCCTACCCCGCACCAGGCCAGCTGGGGAGCACGTTACCTTGATGAAGGTGTCGATCTCCATTTTCCTCCGCTTAGCCAGGGCTTCGATCTCCACCTGGCACACCGAACAGACGTAGAGGTGATTCACGGCCGGGCCGCCCCCAAACCTGAACACGGAAGGAAACTTGGGTGCTGAACCAAAAATGGCGCCTTGTATTCTGTGAAACCCCCCAAACGTTTCCTCTTCTCCTGGGGATGGACAGGAGACCAAGAGGAAAAGATGGAAACTGTGGCTGAACCGCTGGAAGAGGAAACTCCTTACCTGTTATACAGGTATTCCCAAACATTCTGGGGCAGAATCACCACCAGATCGTCAATATAGTGGTATTTATTGGGTGGAATTCCTACAGAGAAGGATAAATTTACAGAAAGAAAACAAGGGGGAAAAAACAGTTTTTGGCCTCCCGAACCCTCCGTGTGTCCCGTTTTTGCCAAAAACAGAACGGCAATGGAGCACAAAAGGACGACAACACACACAGTGGCCCCTCACCTCCGTGGGAGCAGAGGAAGGTGTGGTTGCTGATGGGCCCGGGCTCCGTGAAGGTGTTGAATTTGTTCAGCCATTCCCGGGAGATGTAAAATTGGAGGAGGCCGGGCTCCTTCATGGTGGCCAAGGAGACAACTTTCTGGCGCTCCCGGATGGCCTCCTCGCTGCTTTTCCTGTGGGGCGTTTCAGAAAAAAGAAACAAGAGGAGGTGAAGAGTGGAAGCTGTTTGGCCTTGGAGAAAAGGCACCGGGAGAGAGAGAGAGAAAGTGGGAGACGGGGAGTTCTAGTCCCATCTTAGATATGAAAGCCGGCTGGGTGACTTTGGGCCAATCATCAGGAGATGGTGATGGTCCCACTAAGAGATGGGGAGTTCTAGTCCTGCCTTAGAAATGAAAGCTAGCTGGGTGACTTTGGGCCAATCACTAGGAGACTGGGAGTTCTAGTCCTGCATTGGGGCATGAAAACCGGCTAGGTGACTTTGGGCCAATCACTAGGGGATGTTGAGTTCTAGTCCCACCTTAGGCATGAAAGCCAGCTGGGCAACTTTGGCCTAACCATCTGGAGATTGTGTGATGGGGGGGGGGGGGAGGCCTCAATTGTGGTCGTAAGTTGAGGACTACCTGGACAAGGTTACCCTCACCTGTAGAACAAGACGTAAGCCTCGGCGTTCTGCACGATCGTTTCATGCACTTCCGTCACGTACTGGTCGTCGAATTCGTACCACTGGCCATTGATCATGTTCTGGCAGTAGGCGATGTAATGTCCACCTGGGACCGAGAGAGGCCGAGAACTTAAGCGGGGTGCAGACCCAGCGCCCCGTTTCCAGAATCCGCTCAGAGGAACCAGGGAGGCCAAGAAAGGCGACTTACTGCCGGCCGTGCCGTGGTGGCAAATCACCGAGAGGAGGTCGTAGTTGGTGACTTTGGAGACGCTCTCCTTGGCCAGGAAGGGCCGGAGGTCCAGGCCTTCCAGGGGGAAGGAAACGTGGCTGTTGATTTTGAAGGAGTACATGACTTCGTGCCGGAAACGCTTCAGATGGATGCAGAGGACCTGGGGGGAGGGAGGGGCGGCAGGGAAGAAGAGTTTGAAAAATGCCTGCGGAGTTCATAACCCATCAGTTGCACTTGAGTGAGCCACTCTCATCATTACACCCTGCCTTTCACTGCATTCAAATACACATTTCACTGCATTTCGCACCATGTGTGACTGCATGTGATGAATAAAATTTGATCTGATCTGATTTGCAGGAAAGCCTGACAGTTTTGAGGCACCACTGAAAGACAGAAGTGACCCTCAGTCTAAAACTGCTTCCTTCCTTTCTTCCATCCCTTTCTCATCTTCCTTCTTTCCCTTCCATTTTCCTTCTTTTCCTCCCATCTTTGTCCTTCCCTCCCTCCATCCCAACTTCCGTCCTTCCTTCCTTTCCTTTCTCCCTCCCTCCCATCTTCCTTCCTTTCCTCCAGAGGGACCATATACCTTCGTTCTGCAACAGCAGAAAACGCCACTAACCAAGGAAGAAACTTAGCCAAACGACGTTGGCAAAACCAAGCAAGGAGGAACAGCTCACCTCAGGCAGCTGGAGCACTTTACAATACTTGACTCCATTCCGCAACCTGGCGCAGGAACGGAAAGAGGAGGATTGGTCCAGGGTTTCTCAAGAGTGGCAAACTTCAACTCCCAGAATTCCCCAGCCAACTGCCCCTTGATCCACTAACGTGGTCACTTCTTGGGCTGCTCCCAATTTTATTCTCCCACCAAGACGCTGAGCATCGCTCCTCAACATTTGCAAAATTGGGAGCCACCAAGGGAAGGAAATGTCTGGGAGGGGGATTGTGGGAAGGGAGGACTTTCCCCTCCACCCTGCTACAGGGCGTGGGTCCAAAGGAAGGTGGGAAGACGGACTTACTTTTTACATCTTTCACAACTGTACATGTTGTCGCCTAGAAGAGAAAAGCAAGATTGTTAGGGTGCCCCTGTAGCAGACAGCAACTCACACTGTTCATTTCTTGCTGTCTCTCTCTCTCTCTCTCTCAACACCCCCACCCCACCTGAAAAGAAAGCTATGCAAGGCTGACGTGGGTTTGTGCTTTGATGGGGGACCACCAGGAGACCAAACTGGGAAATTAGACAGACACATACACACATGTCTACAAATAGTCCTTAAACTGCTTGTTACAATCACCAGGCTTGGGGAGTGGCCTTCCTCCATGCAAACACACCTTTCAACTCGTCTGCGGCGAAAAAGGCAGCCAGGCAGTCCTCCAGGGTAACAATGGGGCCCCAAAACCAGCTGGGGATACAGGACACCACAAACCTGGAGGTGACAAAGAACAAGGAGATGCTGCGTGAGTCACGAAGGACCTGAGCACCCTTGATTGATTGGGTTAAAATTAGGAAAAACAGGCTCCTCCTTCTCAACCATGTGGCCTGTTCTGAGCTATCAAAGTCAGCATGAAAATACAATAAATCAAGAAATACTAGAGCGTGTTTCTCAACTTTAGCAACCTTAAGAAATGTGGACTTCCAACTCCCAGAATTCCCCCAGCTGGCCTCACCATCGGAAGGCGCTTCCAAGACCCACAGACCTGCGGATGTACTCCATGATGAAGGCAATCCAGCCTTGCGAGGCGGCGTAGTTGTCGCCGCACGCTCCTGTCTTGACCGGCACGTTTTGGTAAATGGCTGAATGCAGTTTAGCCAAATCTTCCTTCCCGGGAATCGGCAACGACAGGTCTTGGAAAGTCTCTACAGTGGTGGAAACCTGGTGGGCATCAAAGGAAGGGAGAAGAAAATAAGTGGAAATGAAATGAAAGTCAGGGAAACAAGGACGTGCATTCAATTTTGCAGCTACTAAGATTGTTGGCCGAGCAGGTACAAAAACAGCCAGGGAAAATGTTTGAAGCCTGGGAAATGGGCCACTTGTCAGTCAGTCAACAGGAGTGCTGATTTATCACCAGCCTATCAGATACTTAGGAACTGAGGACTTGGCAGCAAAGGAAACAACAGCCAATCGCTGGCCATCGACATACCAATCAACCAATAGCAAGGCAGCATGTAAATATGACGCATAGAGTAGCCCAAAGCACACATTCCGATAGAGAGAATTTCCCTGAGGATGGGCTGCAGCACAAGTCCGAAAACTCGGAAGGCTAAACCTCTGGTCTTAGTGACCGACCCCGATTGGATCTTAAAAGAAAAGTTAAGTTGTCCCCATCATTCCTAGACCAAAACTTAGAAAAAAAATCCCTTCTTTCTGGGGCCAAAATCTGGTGTGACTTGCAGCCACAGCTGAAGGAGAGGGTGTGGGAAAGGGAGGCCTTCTTTCCAAGTGCACAGAAACTCACTCGGTCACAGGTGAGGCATTGGACGAGGCTGAGAATGGAGCCGTCGAAGATGTCAGAGATGACGCTACGGTAACGTGACTCTTTCTTCTTTTTTCCAGCAGTCAGCAGCTGAGCTGAAGGAGGAGGCGAATAAAAACAGAACGACTGCGGCGGAAGAAAAATCGGAGCGACAGCGATAGGCACCTTAGGTGCAATTGCAAAATATCCGGAGGCATCCCTTGCACACCAACAGCAACAGCGTTTAAGACTTATAGACCGCTTCGCAGTGCTTCGCAGCCCTCCTCTCTAAGTGGTTTACAGAGTCAGCCTCTTGGCCCCCCCTCACCCCCCCCCACAACAATCCTCATTTTACCCACCTCGGAAGGACGGAAGGCTGAGTCAATCTTGAGCCGGTCAGGATCAAATTCCTGGAGGTGGGCGGAGTTAGCCTGCAATCTTAACTACTGAGCCACCAATGCTCCTGACACCCATCGGCATTGACAAAACTGCCGTCAATCAATTGCAAAAGGCAGCTTCACTTGGAACAGCTGACATCCTGCAACGACCCCCTATAACTCCCTCCAACATTTGCCTATCCCGAGTCCTTCAGGTTCCCAGTCAATGGGGAAGCCAAATTCACTTAACAACCCCAGCAGCAAAAGGGGGGGGAAGGGGGCAAGCAGGTGAGGACTCAAAATAACCCCCTTGTGTAGAAACGCGCTCCCCCTACCTTTCTTCAGCACGTAGGAGGGTCCCAACCTCACTGGACTGGAATGTGGAGGATTCGAGAGTTTGGCGTAGACGTCGTGGTGGACAGGGCTGCAGGGCCGCGAGGAACAACGCGGGTAAGCGTCATTATCTGGTTCTGGGAATGGACGAGAGCCGTTGGGAAGGATGCGATTTTATGGGCTCTATTGATTAAAATTTTTATGTCTCCCATCTCCCCAGGAAGGTGACTCTGGGCGGCTTAAAGTGCAGCGAGGGGAAGGAGAAAGAAAGAAAATAAAAAGAAAGGAAAGAGAGATGGAGGGAAGAGGGGAAAGGGAAAAAGGAGAAGGAAGATATGTAATAAATGAGGGAGGGAGGATGAGGAGACGGAGGGAGAGAGGAAGGAAGGGAGATGTAAGGGATAGGAATGGAGGAGGGAGGGAGGGAGGAAGGAAGGAACATGGGAAAAGAGAGGAAAGATAAATGAGAAAGGGAAGGAAGAATTAAGAGAAAATATGGAAGAATGAAACATTATGAGAAGGAAGGAAGGGAAAGAAGGAAGGGAGGGAGGGAGATGCCTTCACATGGACCCTACCTGGGGTCCTTGCAGGGCTGGTGGGTCGAGGTGGGGGTGGGAGGAGCCCTTCTGGAGAAGCCCCACCCTCCACTGCCATCACCGAGGTGTCGATATCAGCATCTTCGTCGACTTGCTCCGAGTTGCTCCGCCGTTGGTGGCAGGAGAATTTCCGATCCTTCATCCGCTCCTTCTCGGAGATGCTGCGGCCCGCCTCGTCCTGGATCAGCATCTCCGCTTCGGAGGAGGAGGGGCCCCCTGTTTTGCTCTGCCCGTCCCCTTCCCCGCGGTCGCTGCTCGAGTCGCAGGAGAGGAACTCGTCCTCCGAAGGGCTGCGGTCCCCCTCTCTCTTGTCGTCCGTGTCGCTTGCGTCTGAGTCGCGCAGTTCGGACGCCATCGGCTCCTTCAGCTCTTCGTGAAGTTGGTCCATCAGGCATCGGAGGAATTCTTGCGTGTCCTGGGAAAGGGGATGGAAAGAGACAGCCAAGTTTGCTGGGGGGGGGGGGAAACCCCAGGGTTTATTTCTACAAAAAAAAAGTTTTGGTGACCCAGACGTTAAGTGAGGCAAGACTCTGTACCCAAATAACAGAGAAATATTATTTCCATAGCAAAGGGAGCTTAAGAATCGCTTGCCAAGTTTGGCCCCGGAGAAATGGGGAGGGGTCTCATGCTTCGTAACCATTGCAAAGGAGACCCCAGGTGATCCCCATCTCAGCAGAGGGAATCTGCTCACCTGTTGTGCGTAGCCCCGGAACATGGGGTTGATCAGTTTGATGCTGTGAGAGAGGCTGCTGGGGATCACGTAGCTGGGGCTAGGAGGAAAGGAGGACAAACAGTAACCATTGAGAGGCAATTTAAACAGCCAGCGGTTTATCGTGGGGTCCTTGGTGCTGTGTAAACCGGGTTGTTTTCCTGCAGACGTTTCGCTACCCAACTCGGTTACACCATCAGGGCTAGTCAGTGTGACTTGCTCCCTGTTTATATTATACAGTTGCTGGGAGCTTGGCTGTTAATACTGCAGACCTTTCAGGACCTGTCTGGGTGATGTCATCACCTTTCCTAGTTCAGTTAATGAAACGTCTGCAAGGAAACAAGCCAGCTCAGCGCTTCAGTGTGTGTGTGTGTGTGTTTCCTGGTTCGGTAATGAAACGTCTGTAAGAAAACAAGCCAGCTGCGAGACCGAGGAGAGGAGAGAGTTTCCTATCCATTGCATCCACCAACCACCACCAATGCTAAGAATTTCCTTCACATCTCACAATCTTGAGCTCTCCTCAACCCAGCTCACCGTTTTTTGTGCCAGACTTCGGAGATCAGCTTCTGGTAACTTTTGCAGAGCGCCGGCTTCTTGTCGGTTCTCACCAGCCCCCCACATTCCAGGAAGAACTGGGTGAGGGGGGGGCTAAAATGGAGGCAAGAAGAGGAAGAAGGCCGGTGAGAACATTCCTGTTGGGTTTCAGGCAGATTCACAAGACCGACTTATTTCAAACTTACAGGCGGCCCTCAACTTACGACAGTTGAGCCCAACACTTCTGTTGCTAAGCGAGGCAGTCGTAAAGTGAGTTTCGTTCTGCTTTCTTGCAACCTTTCTTGCTACCGTAGCTAAGCGAATCACTGTGGCTCTTGAGTTAGTAATAAGGTTGTTAAGTGAATCTGGCTTCTCCCATTTGACTTTGTTGTCAGAAGGTCTGCAAAAGGGGACCCACTGTGTGACCGTTTCTCAGCCTTACGACCGTTGCGACGTCCCCCGTGGTCACGTGATTTCAAATTCAAATGCTACTGGGGTCACGTGACCCCCTTTGCGACCTTCTGACAAGTGAAGGCCACTGGGGGGGGGGGAAGAGATTCACTTAACGACCACCTGACTAACTTATAACAATCGTGGCAAGGCAAGTCGTAAAGCAGGTCAAAACTGACTTAAACAACGTAAATTCGGGGCTCCATTGTGGCCGTACCTCGAGGACAACTCGAGCTAACGACCATTCTCCGACCTACCAGTTCGAGAGAGCTTGGAGAGCGGCGTTCATGTAGCATGAATTCCCCAGGTTTTTCATCCCCGTAAGGCCTGAAAGGGGCAGGAAATGTAACGCTCTTGAGACCCCTTTGTAACTCTTTGGTACTCCCCCCACCCATCCCCCCACGGCCACCCCCCACCCCAGCCCACCCCAGGCAAAAGCAACCCCAAATGGATCACCTCTTGGTTTGAGGTCATCGTCTTCCGATTCCGATTCTCCCTCGTCAGCGACGGCAATTGGAACGGCTTTGAGTGGGTGGACAGATGGGAGAGCACCCTGGAGCAGGAATGGGAAAAGCAAGATCTGAAGCCCCCCTGCTCCCCACCCCCACCCCCAAATATTCTCCTTGGAAGGTCATCATCCAGGTCCTCGCAACGGCACTCACCACCACCACCACCCCAGGAAGCCCAGGGAGTGATCAGGAGCCCCAAATAGCCCAGTAATTCTTTCGCCTTCTCGAACCGAGGGGGAGGGACAGAGGGGGAAAAAGGAGGAATAAAGTCAGCGCAGTCCACAAAAAACAAACAAAAAAACAACAACGCTCGCTTACCTGTTCCATAAATTTGGAAGGCAGGCTGGCAGAATGGGAAGCCAGGGTTTGGTCCAAGAACACCTCCTTCTCGCACGCGTAGCACCACACCCGGAACGTGGTCAGGTTCACCGTCAAATTGTGCTTTTTGGCCTGGTTTTGGGTTGAGGAGGAGGGAATACACACCAAAATGCCAATTAGGGTTTGCGATTCACAGACGTCACCAACTTTAAACAGAATCAGAGAATCGGAAGGGACCTTGGAGGTCTTCTAGTCCAACCTCCTGCTCAGGTAAGAAACTCTACGCCGTTTCAGACACATGGTTGTCCAAAGTCTTCTTAAAACAAGAGTTGGAGCACCCACAACTTCTGGAGGCAAGCTGTTCCACTAATTTAATTGTTAATTGACACTTAATTGTTTTTAAGTGTCAGGGAATTCCTCCTTAGTTCTAGATTGGTTCTCTCCTGGATTAATTTCCATCCGTTGCTTCTTGTCCTGCCTTCAGGGGCTTTGGAGACTAGCTTGACCCCCTTCTTCTTTGGGGCAGCAGCCCCTCAAATCCGGGAAGACTGCCTATCCTGCCACCCCTTCTCCCTCTCTTTGATAGACCTACCCAGTTCCTGCAACCGTCCTTCCTATATTTTAGCCCCTTCATCTTTGTTGCTCTTCCCTGCGCTCTCAACACCCGTGAACTCAACTCAACTCAACTCACAGGAAGTTGGTGCGAAGTCTCTCTCACCTGGGCGTGCAATGTGCTGTGATCCGCAAAGGACTCTCCGCAACCAACGTAATGGCAACCCACCTGGAGAGAGAAGCAGAGAGAGGCTTATTTCAGCTGAAGGAGAATTGAATTGGAAGCGGAAAGACGGCCGCGTTTAACGTAAGGCGGGAAGAAAACATGTCTTTCACGTGCCCTCAAAGGACTCTCCGCGGCCCAGTTAACTCTTGGGATTTGACAACGGGAGGAACGCAACACACACACACACACCCCTTTGCAAAAGTTTGGCTTCAAAAAGTGAGGAGGAGTGTCTCACCTGAAGGCAGGCCCAGAGATTTGGTCCTCCTGCACCGCAAGACTGGCATGTTCCCTATAGAGAAAAAATACAAAAATGAAAATGAAAAACGTTGGCGCGACATGCTCGTTTTTGTTCCCAGCGATACCGAAGCAGTGATGTTACGATGCATTTATAGGCTATGTGTTTTATTTAGACCAGGGTGGATTTGATTTAAATCACGCCGATTCGAATCGCAATTTAAATCACTAGTAAAAACATTTGTTTTGAATCAACTCGATTTAAATCGTAATTTCTAAACAGCAATTGTCATTTCTGGCCCGCTGTTGACTCACCAGGACAGTCCCAATATTGCAGAAGATGCAACCTCCATGCTATATCACTAAGCTCCATTTCATGCTGAATCAATTAAATAATGAACATATCTTAAATAGAAAACTATCTTTAGATAAGATCTTTACTCCAAAAACATTTTATTAAAATAAATCTGATTTTTAAAATTCCGATTTAAATTTTTAAAAATCCAATTTTTAAAAAAAATCCATTTTTATCCACCCTGATTTAGACAGACTGCATTATTTTGATATCATTGTTTGATTGCTTAGTACACAAAGCTTTTGTATTTGCAGTTTCTTTTTTTTTTTTTAAACTAAATAAGAACGTACAGGGAGATCTCAACTTACAAACATTCATTTAGTGACCGTATATAGTTACGATGGCACTGGAAAAAGTGACTTAGGATGGTTTTTCACACTTAACGACCATTACAGCACCCCTCCGGCCACATGGTCAAAATTCAGACGCTTGGCAACTGACTCACTTTTATGACGGTGGTGGTGTCCCTGGCAGACGTTACCCCCTTCTGACAAGCAAAGTCAATGGGGAGTTCAGATTCACTTAACGACCGTGTGACTAACTTATCAATGGCAGTGATTCGCTTAACCAACTATGGCAAGGGAAGTCGTAAAACAGGACAAAACTCACTTAACAAATGTTAACAGAAATTTTGGGTTCTATTCTGGTCGTAACTCGAGGATGACCTGCATATGCCAAGCAAGGATAAATGTTGGTGCAGAGACACGGCCATTTACTTACCTTGGACTTGAAAAGCATATCGTCCTTGGTGACCTCACCTATGCAATCCAGGTGAGGGCAGAGGTTTCTTGGGTCCCCCATTTTGTGCCTGGGCTCCCCTGAAGGGAACGGAGAAAGAGCTCGTGAGAAGGAATTGGCTTCTTTTGCCGGGCCAGCTCAGTGCCTGAAATGAAAAAAAGAAGAAACTTGCTTTGTTGCATTAGGATGCAGGTTTCAAGACAGTGGCAACCGAAAGATTGAATCTTCCAAATGTTAAGTGTTTTTTGTATAATTCATGAGCCCCCGGAGAGGAGAGCTATCTAAAAATGTAGTCCCTAAATAAACAGAAACAGTATTTATAATTCCAGTACAATGCTAGTATTAATACTTTGCCTTCTCAATTACAGGGCAGCGAAGATGGGAAATGGGAAAAATTAAAAATAGGGATTCATTCCCATGCTGTTCCTAACAGCCTAAAGCATGCTGGCTGGGGAATTCTGGGAGTTCACATATTTTAACGTTGCTAAGGTTGAGAAAAACACCGCGTTAGGGATTCCAAACTCCCAGCAAACTCCCAGCAACCCTTCTGTCACACGGCTTGACAATAGAAGAGAAAAAAATAACTGCACCTTGATGTGATACCACCCCCCTTCCTCTTTTTTAGATTTTAAATGCAGAGAAGCTCACCAGCTGATTTTCCCTGCTTCTTTCTGACTCACTCAGCGTGAATATTGTGTAGGGAGCAAAATAACGGAAGGAACACGTTTCTTTCATATCTACTGAGCTAGAAGGAATTTCCAGCCACGGGCTCGATTTAGCTCCTGAGCACTTGGCCAAATGCAATTTAAAAAAAACCCCATAATACTGTTCCACCAGCTCTTGAATCCTTCTCTAAATCAATCAAGGCACATTGACAGCCTGATAAATACTAATTAAGATGCCGCTCACAGAATGTTCCCTATTCTGCTTTGCCTGGCTCGGTCAAAAAAAGCAGTCACTAGAATAGAATAGATGGGCTTTGAATGGACTGTAGTTTGTTTCGACCTTGCACAACGTATAATGTGGTAGTCTTTTGGCACAAGCACCGGGCTTCCTGAGCACGTTTAAAAAGAAATCAATATTATGTAAGAGGAAAAGAACTCCGGAATTCACTTCATATCCCATGTAAGTAAATCTATTCGTCTGTCTATCTACAGTACCTATCTATCCCTATCTATCTATCCACCCATCCCTATCTCTCTCTTATCTATCTATCTATCTAATCTATCTATCATCAGGAAATTTCTCCTTAGTTCTAGGTTGCTTCCCTCCTTGATTAGTTTCCATTCATTGCTTCTTGTCTGGCCTTCAGATGCTCGACTCCCTCTTCTTTGTGGCAGCCCCTGAGATATCGTAACAGCAGATATCATGTCACCCCCTAACCTTCCTTTTCATTAAACTAAACATGCCCGATTCCTGCAACCGTTCTTCATATGTTTTAGCCTCCTAATCATCTTTGCTGCTCTTCTCTGAACTCTTTCCAGCGACTCAACATCTTTTTTATAATATGGCGACCAAAACCGGATGTAGTATTCCAGGTGTGGTCTTGTGCATCCACACTTAGAATATGGCATATATATATATATTCCCCCCCCCCCTACAGTTTCCCAGTTTGGTGCTTTTTACTTATCTACCAGATCTATTCAGCTGTCCAACTCTCATACGCCGTGACTGATTTTAGAAAAAGCCTTTTGGCTTTTCCTCGTTCAATTTGGCATCCTTTTTTTCAAAGTTTACTACGCTGGCACCTTCCAGGCTGTATTAAATAAGCCAGAAGGATTTTCTGGAAATTGCTCCCCCAAAAAGCCCCCTCCCACAGCATCAGAGCTGGCTGTTCCCAGCACGGATAAAAACAAAGCCTTCACGTGGTAGCTTGGAGGCTTAGCAACCAATTACTTTTTCGGCTCCAATGGAGGCTTACTCATCATTTTCCCCACAAAAGCTGGAGCTGTGCACAGCCAATTTTGTTTTTTCCTGTTGGCTGCATTTTTTTCTCCTGTTTTTCGCCACTGTCGTGAAAAGGGAAGTCCCTTCCCCACCTTCCCAAGCTTCTTTCCATCACGAAAACACTAGTCTTTGGAGGGGCCCTCCCTTATATGGAACACACAAACTACAGGTGGTCCTCAACTTACGACCGCAACCGAGGGCCAAATTTCTGTTGCTAAGCGAGGCAGACAGTTGTTAAAGTGAATTTTGCCCCATTTTACGACCTTTCTTGCCACCGTGGGTAAGTGAATCACTGCAGTTAAGTTAGTCACCTGGTTGTTAAGCAAATCAGGCTTCCCCTGCCCCATCTTTGCTGGTCAGATGGTCACAAAAGATCATGTGACCCCCCCCTTCCCTCATAAATATGAGTCAGTTGTCAAGCATCTGAATGTAAATCACGTGACCACGGGGATGCTGCAACGGTCATAAGTGTGAAAAATGGTCATAAGTCCCCTTTGAATGGTTTCTTAAATGATCGGTTGTAGGACTACTTGTATTGTTATGAGCAAATAATATATTTAAATCCAAAATTGCCATTCACCAAACAATCATTTGACATTAAGCCTGCTCTTCCTAGGGCAAAGCAATTACAAGCCAACTTGCCCCCACCTCCACATTCCCCATCATTTGTTTACTTATTTTTTTTATTTGATTTCTATAGCTGCCCACCTCCACCAACGTCTCTGGGCGGCTCCCAATGGGAAAACCTTATAAATTCTTTAAAAAAAAACATTTTAAAACAGTAAAATGCATTAAAACGTCCAATTTAAAGCAGAAACTCTAAAAAATATCAAGGTGAGGGGAGGACCCCATCCCCACCCAGTTTCCCCAGCCAAACTGGGGCACACTGTCACAGCCCCCATCCCACCCACCCCAAAGATCAGACTCGCCCGGCCGCCTCCGGCGCGCCTTCCTCGGCTGGGCGCGCTAGGCGAGTCCGAGGCTTCGGAGCAGGCTAGGCCGCGAAACCTTCCTTCTCGCCTTCTTGGCCGCTGGGCCGGCAGACGGAGCCGGGTGGGGGGGGAACGAAGCGGATCGGGTGGAGTCGGGGGTCGGGCGGGGAAGGGCGCTGCTTACCGGCCGGGGCCGCCTCGGAGGGCGACGCGCCGCTCGGGGGAAGCCGGAGAAGGCGATGAGGGCAGCGGAGGGGGCGGGGCCGCGCCGGAGGGGGCGGGGCGGGGCGGAGCCTCGGGAGAGAAGGCATTCAGAGGAACAGAGGTCGGCGGAGATGACCTCAGGATGCCCCACAGGCTGTTTCCTATCTAGGGAACAGGCAAGATGGCCTCTGGGTGCCCCAAAGGCTACTATTCTCCTGTAGACAGTAGGCAAGGGGCCCTCGGGGTGCCCCACAGGCAGTTTCCTGTCTGGGGAATGGGCAAGATGACCTCTGGGTACCCTAAAGACTCCTCTCAGGGGTAGACTAGATGTTCTCTGGTGGCCCCACAGGCTCCAAAGCCTCTCTAGATTGAAAATCTGATGCTTTGATAGGGATCGCTCCCAAATGAATGGCCTTAATGCCTGCCTTTAACGTCAGGTAGTCCTCGACTTACGAACACAATTGAGCCACAAATGTCTGCTGTTAAGTGAGATTTTTTTTAAGCGAGTCTTGCCCCGTTTTACGTCTTTAGTGCCTCAGTTGCTAAGGGAATCCCTGCAGTTCATAAGTTAGCAGCCCGGTTGTTAAACGAATCCAGCTTCTCCATTGACTTTGCTTGTTGGAAAAGCGAATCACATGACTGAGGGACACTGCAACGGTCGTAAGTAAGAGTCAGCTGCCAAGCGTCTGATGCTGCAAAGTTCGTAACTCTGAAAAACGGCCACAAGTCCCTTTTTTTCAATGCCGTTGTAACTTTGAATGGTCACTGAATGAACTTTTGTAAGTCAAGGATTGCTTTTATATGTGATGGAGCCTGCATTGAATACCTGCTTTATAATCTTTTACAATTTTGCAGGCAGGATATTTATTCCCTGGCATGTGATGCAGTGACATGCAGTGTTGTTCTGGCCGCTCTTGCAAAAAATGCTACTTTGGAATTTGCACCTTTGAGTAAATTAGGGCCGAGTCCTTCTAGCAGTCCAGGAAAATAAATTAAAATACAGGTTAAAAAAAAATAAGGAGACCCGTCTTCTCTCCCTTGTACCACCCATCTATAATTTTCCTACATCTACGGACGCCTTTCGCCACCCACCCCAGCCGGACGGAATCCTTTGCCCTGCCCTTCTAAGGGCAACTAGAGCGCCCGAGGGCGGCTTCGGCGCGCGGTGTTGACGTCACGCGACGCGCGCCCCCAGGTTGCAAAACAGGAAGCGCTTTCCAAGCAGCCACCTTTAGCAGAATTGATTTGAGGTGGTGGGAGGCGGGGAGGGGGTCTCCAGCTATGCCGGCCGGGAAGAGTTTTCGCCGGAGGAAGGCCGACTCCGAGGAGGAAGAGGAGGATGAGCTGGTGGCCGAGGAGGTTCGGTGAGTGCCAGTGGGGGAGAAGGGGGGCTTGAAATATTGGGGAGGGGGGAGAGGTTGGAAAGTGGCTTATTTTTTAAAAAATAAAATTATTATCTATTGCTTATTCGTGCCAGAAGCATAACATTTAAAATAAACGTACTATATGGCATGAAATGTTAAACATACAAGATTAAAATATAGACAAGTTTGCTTTGGTTGCAAATCATTTTTTTAAAAAATGATCAAGGCTTTCTTAAACAAGAAAAACACTCAGCACCTTTATGATGTGTGGACTCCAACTCCCAGAATTCCCCAGGTTCCAGTATTTAATTATTATTTCTGTTCTATGCTTCTGCTCCAGTTTAAAACTAGAAGAAGCGAAGGAAGTGCAGAGTTTAAGGAGGAGACCCAACGGAGTAAGGTAATACTATTTTTTCCATGGAGTTTTAATGTCAAGGTAATTTTTGTAGCAAGCACGGACTGAGATCCTGGATTTTTATTGTGAATCCGTTTATGTCTGTTAGAAACTGAGATTTTGAAATACATCTACCACTCCTTGTGAACATCAAGGTGCGTCCTCCTATCTGACATTTGGCTAAGAATTGTTGGAAATTCTGCTCCCAGCTGTGGTTGTAAGTTTGAGGACTACTTGCCCCGACTCTTGAATGCCGATCATAAAAACAAGTATTTTCAAGGAAGGAAAGGAACATCAAACCATCCTAAGTACCGTAACCCAAACTGACACTGGATTGTATTGTGATCAGATTCGAGATTTTAAAAATGGAAGGTTATCTTAAATCATCCTAATTCTTTGTTCTTGTTTGTTTCTCCTCCCAAGTGCTGCAGCCTTGCTTGTCGGAGAAAAGCTACAAGAAGAGACAACTTTGGTGGTAAGATCAGAGTGGGAGATGAGAGGCCTGTAAACACTCACCCCGTCCCCCAAAGGTGTGGAGTGAGGTCCCATTTTGGTGTACCGTTAATAGTGGTTTAACAAATCAAGATTTAGAGGAATAGGTGATCCTGTTCACTGAGGAAGCCCAGTTACCTAAATCAGCATTTATGGCCCTTGGATTTATGGCCGCTTCTCCAGCATCCTGAAAAGGAGGCCTGAGCATATATTTTCTGTTTATTCTCTCCACATGGCCAGGATGATCCCTTTAAGATCAAGTCAGGTGGGATGGTGGACATGAAGAAGTTGAAAGAGCGAGGAAAGGAGAGGTGGGTGTGTCCCTTTTGGCCCCAACTGTGTGTGCGGAAGTCGAGGAGTAGCATGTTCCTTAAGGCATAGCCTCTTAGATGTTTTCATTTGGGGTTATGGATTACCACAGGTGGGCTTGAGGGTTAACCAAATATTAATTCTGGTGCTTCTGGCTCTTTTGTCTTGACGGTGCTTAGAGTCTCCTTTGTCTCACTTTTATAGGATCAGCGAAGAAGAAGACCTCAACCTTGGCACCTCGTTTTCAGCCGAGACCAACAGGAGGGATGAAGATGCAGACATGTAAGTGGCATGCCCTCATTTATTGATTTGCTTGCTTGCTTTATATCCCTATATTATTTTTTACGAATAACTCAAGGTGGGGAACATTTCCAACGTAACTTCCTCCTCCTATTTTTCCCACAATAACCACCCTGTGAGGTGGGTTGGACTGAGAGAGGGAAAGAAAGTGATCCAAAGTCTCCCGGCTGGTTTTCGTGCTTAAAGTGGGACTAGAATTCTCCATCTCCTGGTGATTGGCCCAAAGTCACCCAGCCGGCTTTTGTTTAGGATGAAATACATTGAAACCGAGCTGAAGAAGAGGAAGGGGATTATGGAAAACGAGGAGCAGAAAGTGAAGCAGAAGAATGCAGAGGACTGTCTGTACGAGCTCCCGGAAAGCATCCGTGTCTCTTCGGCTAAGAAGACGGAAGAAATGCTGTCCAATCAGATGCTGAGTGGGATCCCTGAGGTGGACCTTGGAATCGAGTAAGTTTCTAATCCAATAAAGGAGAATATTTGTAGCTCAGGGGTTGAAATGAGGGGACCTTGGTGTTCTCTGAGCTTGGTTGTTTTCTTGCAGGCATTTCAATACCAAACTAGATAACATCATCAGTGTTACCTAGTTTGGGTAATGAAACATCTGATGACCCCTCATTTCAAGTCTGAGCTATGAATATTCTCCTTTAAAAGGAGTTTTGGGTGATCTCAAGCCCTTCTCTTGTTCAGAGAGGAATTATCGGAGATAAACTCAACTCACCCCTTCTTCATTCCACCATGGTCGTTGTTAGCTGTTCTCTTTAGAGCTATCTTCAGTGCAATATGTCTTCCCCAGAAGTTTGAAAATATCTCCGCCTGATGTTGGTTTCTTTTTGGTGGTTCTCCTTAGGGCCAAGATAAAAAACATAATCTCAACCGAAGACGCAAAGGCAAGATTGCTAGCTGAACAGCAGAATAAGAAGAAAGACAGTGAAACTTCCTTCGTCCCCACCAATATGGCGGTGAATTATGTCCAACACAACCGATGTGAGTATCACAGGGTTTCAGCTGGATAAAAGCTGATTGACAGATAATCAAAAAGCAGGATTGGTTGATGCTGAACAAGGTTGAGGTCAGACTTAATTGAGTTTGTTGGATGGAACCCAGTGGCCTAAACACACACCTGATGAAAAACCATCAAATATAATAATGATAATGATACTGATAATAACATAAATGGTTTACATGCCAGAGTGGTGAACTTGCATATCACACAAGAATAAAACAAGGAAAACACATTTGGTTTGACCAAGCGCATGCCGGGGTTTAAGCTGGGAACTAAATTTACTTTTTGGTGTGTGAAAGCACCATACAAATAGTCCTCAATTTGCAACAATTAATGTAGCGACCGTTCAAAGTTACAACAGCACTGAAAAAAGTGACTTACGACCATTTCCCCCCACTTATGATTGTTGCAGCATCTCTACTGCCACATGATCAAAATTCGGACACTTGGCAAGTGGTTTATATTTATGACCAGTCACAGTGTTCCAGGGCCACATGATACCCCTTTTTGCAACCTTCTGACAAAGTCAATGAGGAAGCCACTTAATGACCATGTTACCTGCTGCAGTGATTCCCTTAACTGTGCCAAGGAAGGTCATATAGGACTCAATTTTGGGCTTAATTTGTGGTTTGAAAGTCAAGGACCACCTGTATTTTAAAAGCTGCAAATGTATACTATATATATTATGATCATTATGTCTCTTTTCAGTTTATCACGAAGAACTGAATGCTCCAGTAAGAAGAAATAAAGAGGAGCCCAAGGCTCGACCCCTGAGGGTGGGAGACACTGAAAAACCCGAAATGGAAAGTAAGTCACGTATACTGAGGGGTTATCTAGCTACTTTGGTCTAGTTCTCACAAGCTCAGTTTCAATCCTGTGGGAATAATAATGTATCCTGGATTTTGGATGCATTCCTTCAGTTGGCCTATTGGAGGTATTTCGATTCAAAAATTGTTGCTCTACAATGCCCCATTTTGGCCAGTTGAAGGTTACAAACACCCAAACAGGAGGATTTTCAGAGTATATATAGATGATTATTTGGAGCATACTATTCGGAGCATCATTGTACTAAATAAACAGAAAATAACTCACTTTGCCAACCGCTAGGCATGATTGGTGAGATAGATCTCGGAGGGTCGGACACCATTCTCCCGTATCTTGTAGCTTTCTTTGTATTTCATCACTTTCAAATGGCTAATCTTTATTGCGGATGTCTCTCTCTAAATTTTGTAGAATCTCCGCCGAATCGCAAGCGTCCACCAAACGAGAAAGCCACCGATGATTATCACTATGAAAAGTTTAAGAAGATGAACCGGAGATACTGAAATGAGCCTGTTTGTTTTTCAGAGACTGGGTTCTCTTTCTAATATTTCTCACTTTCTGTCGGTGTTCGTTTCGCTTCAATTTTTCTCCACAAAACTGCCCAGCATTATAGTTACTGATAGATCTTTTTTTCATACCAAAATCTGTATTGCATGTGGAGCAGTAAAAGTTTGTATTTTAAGCAGATGATGGCCTGAAGGATCAGTCTGTGTGTGTTTTCTGCATGCAATGACATAGGATGGAAATTTGAATTCTTGCATCCAAACCAAAGAAGATCTCAAATAAGTTACTTGGTCCTCTCCAGATTTCATAGGCTTGGAAAGGACCTGGGAGGTTCTAGTCCAACCCCTTGCTCAAGCAAGAGACTATCCCATCCTGTCAAATGGCTGTCCAGTCCCTTCTTAAAATCCCTCAGTGATGGAGCACCTTGGAACAATTTGGTCCTTCAAGTCTTCCAGCTTAGGGTCAACACTGAATTGATGTCATATAAGCAGTCAAATGGTGGCTTTTTATATGTTTTCATATGACCTCCTTGCTTTGGTTCCTTGTTCTTTATATAGTTCAATATTGTTCTTTATATATTCGTTTGCAAGCCGCTCAGTCCTGTAGCGTATACAGAAGATGGGCAGCTATTTAAATCGGAATAATAAATAGATATTTGGGGATCAGACCCAGAGCAAGAACAAAACCACTCTGCAACTCGTCCTTTTTGCAAAACCGCATCCTAGCAGGGGGAAATATGTCGCTCCCCATAAAAAAAAGAGAATTTCTTGCAATTCACACCAGGACTGAAACGCGCGCATCCGGGTTGGGTGAGTGAGGAAACTGAGAAGAAAGTGAGGAAGTGTGCTGACCCGGGTCTCCTGGTCGTGGGAAGACCCAGAAGGTGCAAAATCTGACAGGTTGCAACCTGAAGAAGCAAGGCCGCGCCTCCTCTGCGGCAGCCAATGGCTTTCTCGCCTGGGCCAGGTTGCCCGGCGCAAAGATGGCGGCCGCGGGGCCGGAAGCCGCTCGGGCGGAAGCGGAAGAGCGGCGCTGAGGTGAACTAGACGGCGGCCCAAGCACGGCTGCCGGCGATGAAGCCTCTCCGAGCGCCCGGGGCGGTGTGGGGCCTGGCCGTGGTGCTGTGGCAGCTGGGCCCGGCGGCGCGGGCGATGGACCCGTTCACCTTGGGCATCGCGGTGGCCGGCACCGCCTCGGCCCTCACCGGCCTCATCTCCCTCCCGAAGCTCTATTGCTACTTTGCCGAATGCTGCGTGGAAAGGCCGGCGGCGCAGGTCGGGCAAGGTGGGTGACGTCAGGGCTGTGGGAAGGGGCGGGGCCGCTGGCGACGTGGAGAGGGAGGGCGCGCTCTGACGTCATGGGGCGGCGGCGGAGGCGACTGACCCGGCCGTCCTCGACTTACGACCACAGTTGAGCCCAACCTTTATGCCTCCGAGCCATTTTGTGACCTTCGTTGCCACAGTTGTTAAGTGAATCACTGCAACTGTTCAGTTAGCCAAACGGTCGCCAAGTGAAGCTGGCTTCCCCCCCCACCATTGACTTTGCTGGTCAGGAGGGGATCACACGGCTCCCCGTCATAAACGTGAGTCAGTCGCCAAGCATCCGAAGGTAAATCACATGACCCCTGGGGATGCTGCAGCTGTCATAAATGCAAGTATGTTGCCATGCCTCTGAATTTTGACCACGGGACTGGCCGTGGGGATGCTGAAATGGTCACAAGTGCGGAAAACCGTCATAACTCTCTTTTTTTCAGTGCTGTTGTAACGGTGAGCGGTCACTAAAGGAATGGTTGTAAGTCAAGGACTACCTGTATTGCTTGGGAAAAATGAGCGTACTCTCCCATGGCCATTTTTTTTTTAAGTGTCTTTGAATTTTTTTAATGAGTTAGTTTTTTTGTTGGCTCTGCCCTGGGAAAAATAGGTTCCTCTATTTCTACAGAAGGAAGGCCTTCAGATGATCCTTCTTTTTTCTTTTTTCTTTTCTTTTTAATTTCTGTCTTCTCCACCCATCATTTGCCCCCCCACCCCTGCTGCAGATCTTAAGGACAATCTGGGGAAAAAAGTCTTTGGACAACACCTGGTGTCGGAGGTGATCGTGAAAGCCGTGACGGGTTTCTTGACGAACCCAAATCCGAAGAAACCCCTGGCTCTCTCTCTGCACGGATGGACGGGGACGGGCAAAAATTTCGTCAGCAAAATTGTGGCGGAAAGCCTTTATGACGAAGGGCTCAAGAGCAAATATGTCCACCAGTTTGTGTCTACTCTGCACTTCCCACATGAGAAGAACATCAGTCAGTACAAGGTAAGCGGAGCCGGCATCCAAAAGTCGGACTCGTATTTATTTTGCGAGCTGAAAGACATCTTATTACCAAACTAGGCAACATCATCAGTGTTAGTAAGGTAGCACTGCTCTCGTTTTATATACAAGCGGCTTGCCCTGTCGTTGTTGATGAGAGGCTTCTCATTGGTTCCTCGATTGGGCTGTTGTTTGCTGTTACCTCATTTGTCTGAGTTGGTAGTTCCTTGTTTTGTGGACTTTTTGATTGTTGATCTACTGTTAATCTTGGTGTTAATCTCTGGTCATCTGGATGTGGATTGCCAGGGAGCGTGTTTAGGCTTTTCAGTTTCCTTTGCTGCTTTGTGAATTCAGCTCCTTCGATTCAGCTTTGCTTTTTTAAATCTCTCAGGACCAATTGCAAACGTGGATTCGTGGCAATGTTAGTGCCTGCGGAAGGTCGATCTTCATATTTGACGAGATGGATAAAATGCACGCTGGACTCATAGATTCCATCAAGCCTTTCCTGGAATATTATGAAGAAATAGACGGCATCTCGTATCGAAAAGCAATTTTTATTTTCCTCAGGTGATGCACCGTGCCAATGCTGGGCCATCACACAGACAAAATGTGTGTGTGTGTATTTTAAAACAAGTTTACTGGAGAGAGAGATTCCTAGATTTCAGGATTCTACTTTTTAAAAAATCTGGGATATTGTAAACTTCATTTTTGTCCCTTTATTGCTTATGTGTGTTAGGGTCAGTTCTATAATTTGTTTCCTTCTCAAATATTTCCCCAAGCAAGTACAGGTAGTCCTCAATTTATAGCTGCTATTGGGACCAGAATGTTCTTTGATAAGGGGGAGGGGGAGCCATTGAAACAGAGCCAGATCAGGTACACCTGAGTTACAGGTATTACAGGTAGTTCGCTACTTACAACAGTTTGTTTAGTGACTGTTCAAAGTTACAACAGCACTTAGAAAACGGTGACTTGTGACCCTTTTTCACACGACTGTTGTAGCATCCCCATGGTCATGTGATCAAAATTCAGATGCTTGGCAACTGGTTCATATTTACGACGGTTGCAAAAACCTGGAGTCACGTGATCATCTTTGCCACCTTCTGACAAGCAAAGTTCATAGGGAAGCCAGATTCACACCTAACAACTGTGTGACTAAATTCATACAGTGATTGACTGAACAATTAGGGCAAGAAAGTTGTTAAAATGAAGCAAAATGTCTCACTTAGCAACAAAAAATTTCTACCTTGCACTTTATGGATTCTAACACAATACCGGCATGTTCCTGTTACCCTTTGAAAGAGTATGTCAAAAAGGGGGGGTTGGATTTCTTTTCCATCCAGCCAAACCTCCTTAGTTTGACTCTTCAGCCCTGCTTTGTAGGAGCACAGAAACCGCTTTTAGCTGCCAGTGTGTGAAAAAAAATATTTTTTTTTTCCTCCAGCAATGCCGGAGCTGAAAAAATAACCGAAGTGGCCCTTGAGTATTGGAAGAATGGAAAGAAGAGGGAAGAGCTTCCTCTCCATGTTTTGCAACAGTCATTGTCAAATTCTGTGTTTAATAACAAAAATAGTGAGTAACTCATTGATTGATTGATTTATCATTTTAAGTTTCCACCCCCATTGCCTCTTGTCCTGCCCTCAGCTGCTTTAGAGAAAAGTAGAATAACACCATCCTAGACAAATGACTGTCCAATCTGTTTTGAAAATCTCCAGTGATGGAGCGCACAAGTCCTTCGATTGGTTTATTCTGAAAGGGATAGTTCTAGATTGGATCTCTCCTGGATTAGTTTCCATCTGTTGCTTCTTGTCTTGCCTTCTGTGGTGCTTTGGAAAATAAGTTGATCCCCTCTTTTTTATGGCTGGATATAGTTACTTTTGTTTTAATTGCATTACAAATCCCACTCAAGACAACGTGCTTTCCTTTTGCAGGTGGATTTTGGCACAGCAGTCTGATCGACCGAAATGTCATTGATTACTTTATTCCCTTCCTGCCTCTGGAAATCAGCCACGTGAAAATGTGCATCAGGTCTGAATTGGAATCGCGGGGCCATGCGGTCAACGAAGACGTGGTCTCTCGGGTGGCCGATGAGATGACCTATTTCCCCAAAGAGGAACGGATCTATTCTGACAAAGGATGCAAGACAGTTTACACAAAATTAGATTTCTATTACGACGTCTAAAATTGTTTTCTGCTTGCAACTTCAGAAAAGGGGGTGGTGGAAATGAACCTGTTCAGAGGACTCAAAGAAACCAAATCTTCCACCCCACCCCCTAAGATTTTAACCTATGTAAATAGGTCAATTAATTGAGATTGGGGAAGAGCTGGGATCTTGGAAGTCTAAAATTGTGGTTGGTTCGTTAAGAGAACAAGTTTCTCAGTCCATCCATTGAAAAATAGTTTTTAATCATGACTGCGTTTTGGTCCACGTCACGAGCTCTTTAGGGAACATGTCCGTCTATCTGGAAGTGAAAATGGTTCTAATTAGATAACGGTTGAGACACAAAGTATTCTGATTTTTTTTAAAATATTTGACTCCTAAGAAATGAAGGAATGTTTTTGAATCTGTGCATTTTTTTTAATGTTCTATAAATTAACAGCTTGAATCTTGCCAGGAACCTTGAGCTAATGTAGTACACTTCATTAGAAATGATCTTTGGGTATCCTTCAATCTGCTTTTAAAAAGCCTGTATTCTGTATTGAGATCAGTGTTGGTGCTAAAAGAAAAAGAAAAAAATAATCTAGAAAAGTGATATAGCACTGCCAGAATTGTCAAGCAACAAAAAAGATTTGAGACTATTTCAGGGATTTTTTTTTTTGTAACTTTGGAATAAAATGTAACTGGCCATCTTAACTACTGCCTAGGCTGAACAGCAGACATTCCAAGTATTCTGAGAATCATCTGCAATTCCTTGAAGCAAGAATTTATCAGAACCAATTCTGAAAGCATTGCCTTCATGCCAAGACACAGAATTTCTGTGAATATTTTAATGTTGAGGTCTCTGCAATCACTAGCAAAATGGTTCCAAATCCAAATGAAATGGCATTGTGAAGCAGCCTTCCTTAACAAGAAAATATTCACCTTTTACAGTGTTTTTGTTGGAGGTTCTGGAATATTTTTGTGAATAAAGAAAAGCAAAACTGGTTGGTTAATTCTGAAGGTCACTGTCCTACCTTGTCTGGAGTGCGCAACATGGTAGAATATGTTGAGAGGGGCTTCACTGAAAGTTCAATTTGGGATTTTTATTATATGGTAGATTTGTTAAATTTTGTAAGCCCTTTTTAAAAAGCCATCACCTTGCTTTGGAGCCAGGAGTCCCCAACCCCCAGTTTGTGGACCGGCACTGTAATACATCAGTGTTTCTCCATTGCAACTTTATTCTAACACACAAAGTAGAAAGTGGACAGTAACACAACAGAATCAGTCACCCACTTCAGCATGCTCTGTGAAAGTAGCTTGTATGGGTAATTTACAGTTCAGTATCATTTAAGGGCAGAAAACAAGGTTAATTCCATAAACCACATTTAAACCATGAATGAAATGCAATCAAGACAGCCATCATTTTGCACTTTTGGACAAGCACCTCTTTTGAAAACATTTAACAAGGGCTGGGAGGGAGGGAAGAGTTTCTATAATAGAAAAAGGAAGAAACAAGTTATGAATTTGGGTTCAATTTCTTTCCCAGGGCAAGACACCATGTATCAAAACTTATAACATTGAAGCAGGATCCCTAGGAAGCAACGCAATCCAGTCTGGAGGGATAAAAAATCTTAAAAAACAAAAGTGGGTGGATTAACATTCAATATTTGGGCAACAAAATAAAACCAAGGGCTGCCTGGCAAGATTGTAACAGGGTGGAGAAGATGCAAGAAAAAGAAAAGGAGATTGAATTTTAGAGATGCTTTGGACTACAGTTTCCATTAGCCAGCCATTGGGGGGGGGGGGGGAATTGCTGTGGATTGCCTCTCTTGCAACAGGCTGGCTAATGGGAACTGTAGTCCAAAGCATATCCTATAGTACTATACATGTAACTGTAATTTTTTTTGTAATTATTAAATTTTCATTTTTTTAAAAAAATGAGCATTCTAAGCAGTGGGAATCTGCTCAATAGGAAAAGAAAGCTCTGTTGCAAGACGCTCCCTAGCAACACCCCCATCTCGGAGGTGGCTGATGGGACTTGCAATCCAAAGCATCCCCAGTAGAGAAGCCCAAGTCACCCTCTGATCTGTCAATGCAAAAAAAAAATAAAAAAAAATAGCACACACCCAGAGCCGCCGCCTCCAAATCTCCCTCACCTGTGCGGCCCACCTGTCTGTGCTGAGCCGTCCCGCGCGCCGCCGTCTCCATGGCAACCGCTCCGGGAGCCGAGCCCAGCTGCGGTCCAGGACAGAAAATGAGGGCAACCGCGCGTGCGCGCGACCGCGAGCGCAGGCTCGTGCCTTTCCCGCCCAAATTCCTCGGAGCCGCCTCGCGGTCCTTCTCCACGCCCTCCTCGCCCGTTTATTGGCTGCTCTGAAAACCCGACCTTCGGATTGGCCGGGAGGCCTCTCCTCGCTCCGAGAGGCGGGGGCATTTAAAAAGTCGGCGGGCTCCTCAGCTGTGTG
>JAEANM010000166.1:8905-43369 GCA_017656035.1 Myanophis thanlyinensis | reverse complement strand
GTAACTATTCTTTAAAGTAACAATCCTGGTTTATATATTGTCTACCCAACAATTGTTAGTTTTACATTCCTAACAATCTTCTGCCTCCTCCCTTTCCTCTGAGAAGCTGGTTGCTACTAAACAGATTATTTTCAATCCTGGTGTCCCAGTGAGCTTCAAATTATCGTTACTGGGAAATAAATGGTTCAAAAATGCTTTTTGAGCTTTTTAGATACAATGCCAATACTTGATTCTTCATGCTGTCTCTGTTGACAGCTCTCTTTTCCATTGATATTTCAGTGGTTTCATTAATTTAACAAACCATCCCAGGTTTTGCACTGATTTAAAGGCAAATTTAAATAATAAATCTGGAAAAAGATCATCCCTTCGCTTTTCACAGGAGCTGCTTCTAAATGGCGCTTGCCAATCCAACAAAAGTGATTTCTGAGCCCGCACTATCAAAATTGGACTGCGGGACTATTATTACTGTATTATTTTTCCTCCGCTGTCGCATAAAACTGAAGAGGTAGAGCACAGCTTACGGGTCTCCAGTCACTCAATACCATTTTCTTTCTCTCCTTTCATTATCATTATTAAATCCCTGAAAAGCTCCTACTGGGTGTTTAAAGGTTTGATTCCCACTCACCTGCATCCACCATGGCAATGGTGGAATTCAATTTTTCTTTTTACTACCGGTTCTGTGGGCAGGCTTGGTGGGCATGGCTGAGGGGATCATGTGGACAATTTCTGTAGGCAGGGCAACACCAGAATGTTCCTTTCTTGCCTTCCTTACAGGATTAACCCTGTAAAGTGGAAAAACAAAAAAACAAAAGATTTCTTCTAATAACCTGTTCTCTGAACTGCTTAGAAAATTTACTACCGATTCTCGATTCTCAGGAACCTGCTAGAACCTGATGGATTTCACCTCTGTCCTATGGTTATGTAGAGTTCTCCTGAGTGTTTCTAACTTGAGCAAGTTTCATGATGTTCGGGCTACATCTGACCTGGGAATTGTGAGAACGGAAGACCTCAAAAGCGGCTGAGGTTGAGAAACGCCGTTCTAACGAATTCGACGTTTCCTTCCTTTCTTTCTGGGCCGCCTGTATTGTTTTAATTTAGACTGTTTTGCGCCACCTTAAAAGGGAACACAATTTTTTTTCTTTCTTTTTTTTTGTCAAACAGGTACAAGATAACAAGTATAGGTATGAACATAACAAAGGAAGTAAATACAAGTAACCTAAATTGTAACCTAAACTTCTGTGGAGTACAAATCAGAAATACCAGACGCGATTTATTTCCGAAAACACGGAAGGCAACCCTACTTCGGAAAAAAAAAAGTCGGCAGCTGCAAAAGGTCGCAGACACGCCGAGCATCTTTCTCTTTCGGTTTCCCTCGACCTTCGGTAGCAGTTTCCCTGGGATTTTCCAGCCCGCGCCTGCTTTTCTCCCAACCAGAACGGGGCTCTTCAAGAGACGAGAGAGGCGGAAAAAGACGGGATTGGCCTTCCGCCTCCGCCAATCATCACCCCACGACCTAAAATCTTACCAAGCTGGGAATGTAACTCAGAGCTCGGGAAGCACCCACGGGGAAGAGACGCTTTCCCGGGGGAGAAGCGAAAGTGGCCTGCCGCCTTTCGTCGCCTCTGCGTTTTGCCGCCCGCCCCCTCCACCACCACTCCCTGGCTCTTCTGAGGATGAGGGGGCTGCTCCGAGGCGCCGTGTCCACCTGCGGGGGGATTCTGACGGTCGCCATCGTCCTGTGCAGCTGCGTTAACAGAGCAGCTTCTTCTTCAGGTAATCAACCGGGCACGCCGCCGCACCCCGAACTCGCTCTGAGGGGGAAAGCGGCTGGCTGGAGGCTAAATATATATATATATATAAAAAAAATGAACCGCCTTAATTTCTAATGCAAGACGCCGGTAGGGCTGTGGCGTTTATGCACCCAGAGTGGGGTGGGGTGGGGTGGGCAGGTGGTTGGTTGGGGAAAGTGGGAAATAGCCGTTGAAACGGGTTGAGTGAGGCTGGTTGTGGGTGGAGGTGAGTGGGGTGCGTTTGGAAGCGCGCGTGGAGGATGCTCCCACACCCTGCCCTTGCTTCTTTCTGAGAAGAGTCCGTGGGTGTGGGGCTCGGGGATGGGATGGGATGGGGGCTTGCCCCTTGTGGTAGAAGTGGTCTCTAGCGAGCGCCGGGAACTGCGCTGCGAGCTCCTCTCCGCGCAACCGGGCTTGCGCTCGCCTTCCAGCATTGCGCGCGCGCAAAAGGGAGTCTCCGGTTTGCGCCAAGGCCGCGAGTTTTACAGCCGTGACTTGACAGGTTTTGTTGTTGCTGCCGTTGAACGCCACTGTGGCCATTCCAGAGGCTTTAACCTGAAAAGTCGTAGTGGGAATAACTTCGGAATCTCGTTTCTTTCCCCCACCCCGCCGACGATCAGGTCGACGGGGGCCGTCCCTTAGAAATCCGAGCCCGGTTTTCCACCGAGTAGATAATAGCGGCGCTTTCGACTGACTGCTACTCAACCTAGCCGTCTTTGCAGCCTGGGAATGGGGGTCGGAGGCAGAGGGGCGGCGTTGGCCTTTTGCCACGCTTGATCCTGGCTCCTTTCGCTTTCTTTCCCAGAGTTATTTATAGGCTTTGCTCTAGATTCCTTGCGTGGTTTGATTTTTTTTTAGGAGTTAAAAAACTTGGTTTACTCTTCAGTGGGCCACGCGGTGGAAAGCAGAAAAGAGCGCGGGGCTTTTGGAGCTAGGTGGGGAACCGAATTAGAAGCAAGGAGACTCTTGGTTTTTGCTTCAAGACAGGGCTCTCTCTTTCCCCTGCTCCAGCTCTGGTGTCAGATCTTCATATTGCTTTCCAATGCTACATTTGACTGGTGGACTTCCTAACTTGGCTTGTTTGTTTGTGTGTGTGTGTGTGTGCAGGTGTGCAGGCACTAATGAAAAGTTGAAGTTCTGGCAGGAAAAAAAAAATCCCGTAACGACCAAATCATTCTGAGGAGTTGAAGTTTTAAGTTTGATTTCACATTTCTGTTTATCTGAAATCTTTAAGACTATTAAGGGATTTTGCAGGTCTGTGCAAGATTATACTGGGTTTAGCTGATAAGGATTTGCTGGTGTTTTTCTTAACTTTTTTTTAAATTGCTTTAAAGAGATTGTGAATTGAAATTTGAACCTAGCTTAATACTGTATTATTACTGTGTAAATATCACAAAATGTTTGGCCTTAAACATTTGAAGGGAAAAAATAAATTATAATTTCATATGGATTCAATTGTTATATGCAAATGTTTTAAAACTTTCCTGTATATCATTTTCACTGGGACTGCATGTAAATACTTTCATGGGTAAACAGTGTAACTAAGGTTTATCTAACATTCTTTCACATACTTATGCTGTAATTGTTTACCAGAGATTGTATGAGTCTGTATATATAGTGCAGTTTTACATTATTTAGAAAGGGCTTCTCTCTAAGATTATTATTATTTCCATTGCTAATGCAATTCTTCTAAAACTTTCCTGTATACCATTTTACTGGAATATATGTAAATACTTTCAAGCATGATAGTCCAATAGTACACACACCCTTTTATGTGTAAACACTGTAACTAGGATTTATCTAACAATCATTCACATACATAATTGCTATTTGTGTGAGAGATTGTGTGGTGTGTGTGTTTGTGTGTATAATATGTACATTTATGTAGAAAGGATTTCAAACTACTGGAATCCTCGAATTACAACAGTTCACTTAGCAATTGTTTGAAGTTGCCATATAGCCCCCCCCTTTCTTGTCAACAAAGTCTTTTTGCAAAGACGACCAGAACCTAGAGAGATACAATCTTCCTGTAGGCTTTGACAAGTCTTTGCAAAAAGCCTTTGCCAGCAAGAACAGAGCCCAAGATAGGCTGACACATCTCTCCTGGGCTCTGTTGTTTCTCGAAAAGGCTTGACAAAGTGTTTGCAAGCTGATGGGACACTTTGAGGCAGCACAATTTCACTGCCCCACAAATCCTCCCATAGGCTTGCAAACTGCTGAGACTGGAAGCTTCTGGGGGCTATGATCCTGGGCGATTTCAGGCACTCATTTGCTTTTGCAAATGAGTGCCTGAAGTAGCTTGAGATCACGGCCCCCAGAAGTTTCTAGTCTTGGCATCCAAAGTGTTTGCAAGCCTATGGGATGCTTCACACTGCCTGAAAGCTTCCCATTGGAATGCAGATGTTTTGCGCACCAAGACTGGAAGTTCTGTGATCTTGAGTGGTAGAGAGGCAGGAGAGGAGACAGTTCACTACATCTTCTCAGGTAAGTGACCCTGTGCAGCAGGATAGCGGGAAGCAATTGTGAGGAGCATGAGGCATTTTAGTGGGTTGGGGGAGGCCTTTGGTTGTCTTAACAACAACAGCAATCCTTACTCAAGGTCACTCATGCCCTAGTCCAGTGGTGGCAAACCTATGGCACACGTGTCAGAGAGGGCACTCAGAGCCCTCTCTGTGGGCACGTGTGCCATCGCCCCAGTTTCACTGAGTTTCTCCGCCGCATTTCTTCTCATCGTTTGCAGGGAAACTGAAGTTTGTGGGACTAAAAAGGTTCAGTCAATCAACTACAACTTCTTGTGAAAGAAAAAGATCTTGCCTCCTGCAGAGCTGCTGGTGTTGTGATGCCCCGTCTCCCTGCTGATCTTTGGCTCTCTGCTGTGGGTGTATGTACACGCATGCGCGCAAGAGAGAGACTTGCAGATTGGGCACTCAGTCTCTAAAAGGTTTGTCATCACTGCCCTACTCACTTTCCATCTTGATTATTGCAACGTGCTCTACATGGGGCTGCCCTTGAAGAGCATCCAAAAGCTCCAGTTAGTGCCAAATGCAGCAGCCTGCATGGTTGGGTGTAGACCTTGATATGCACATGTATCACCTCTCCTGTGGGAACTGCATTGGTTGCTGATTTGCTTCTGGGTGCTATTCAGGGTGCTGGTTGTCACCTTTAAAGCCCTTCATGGCTTGGGAACAGGTTATCTGAGGGACCGCCTCTTGCCAGTCATATCTACTTGACCCACTAGAGCAGGGAAGCAAGGAATGTTGTGGATCCCATACACTAGGGCAGACATGGGCAAACTATGGCCCGCGGGACACACCCAGCCTGTTGGGCTTTTTAATCCGGCCCGCCGAACTAGTTCTGGGGCAGACTGGGGAGTTCCGCCCTCACTGACAATCAACACTGATCTGGCTTCCACGTCCTCCCAGAACTCTCCAGAAATGTCCCACATGCGCGAACAGCAAACCCTCCCACTCGCGCAGCCGTCTTTCCTTTGCAGAGCGCCCGAGAGGGTCGCTCTTTGGGTGCTGCTGCCTCAGTGATCGGCGCGTAGCGTCATCTGATGCTGGGCGAGCGACCTACGCGAGGCTGGGGCTGTCAGGCCTATGGGCGTAGGACGATGACACGGAGCAGCTGCTGCCCCCGCTCCACGCCCTTCCGCACCTGCCAGGCCCCTCACCCACCGAAGAGGCCGCCGAGCCATCTGGGGAGGGCCGCGGGGAGCCGCCCGGCGAAGCAGGACAGGCCGCTTATGCCCACGTGTCATTGCAGGCATGGGATACCGAATGCAGCAGCCATGGAGAAGAAGGTAAGAGGGTGGTGGGCAGGAGCGGAGGGGGCGGTGGGCAGGCGCAGCTCCGCAGCGGCAATGCCGGCTCTTCTCCCGCCGCCCAGGTGCTGCTGATGGGGAAAAGCGGCTCCAGTAAGAGGAGCATGTGCTCCATCGCGGGATTTAGTTGGCGAAGTGGAGCGCATGCTTGTCTTGCCGGAGCCGCTTTTCCCCATCAGCAGCACCTGGGCGGCGGGAGAGGAACTGGCATTGCCGCTGCGGAGTCGTGCCCACCCACTGCCCTCTTACCACCTTCTCCATGGCTGCTGCGTTCGGTATCCCACGCCTGCAAAGACATGGGGAGCGGGGGCTGCGGGAGGGAAGTAAGGATGGGGGGTGGGGGGGCTGGGGAGGGGGAGCCCGTCATTATGGCCCGTGAGTCAAAAAGTTTGCCCACACCTGCCCTAGGGTGACCCAGAGGAAGGGCCTTCTCCATGGTGGCTCCCTCTCTCTGGACCATCATTCCCCTAGAGATTAGAATGCCCCAACTCTAACTCTCTTCCAGAAGACCTAGTTCCCCAGCAGGCCTGGGGAATGTAGAGCAGGATGGAATCCATTAAATGGCTCGTGTGAAGTGTTGTAACGGGTGGTGGTGGTTATTTTATTATATTATTTTATTAACGTATTATATTATTCTCTTTTATTAGTTTTATTGGTTTTTATATTTTTGTAAGCTGCCTTGAATCGCCATGTGCGAACAAGCAGCAATATAAATTTCTTAAATACAAATTAAGCAGGTGGCCTGTTCCATCACTTAATTGGATACTATGAAAGTGTCATACTTTTTGGTAGACAATGGACTCATCCAGTGGTGGAATCCAACTGGTTTTGCTACTGGTTTGGTGCCCGCGCATGCAGCAGGGCTCTTTAAAACTCATTTACAGGCACCAGAGGCAGCCAGGATCATTAGGAAGGCTCCGGAAATGCGCCAAACATCTGATTTAAAAACACCCCAAAGCTCCTATAAGGAAAGAAAAGGGCAAGGGCTGGTTAGAGGGACCAATTTCAAATTGTCACTACCAGTTTGGGCGATGTTGTGTGATCTGGCTGCATTTCACCTCTGGACCCATCATGATGAAAGTTTTAGGATGATTTCATTAGGTTTTTAATGAAAGGAGCCATGGCAAACTCGGTACTCAAGGTTGAAGGAACAAAGAGTGCAACCAGGCCCATTAAATATAAATTGGAGTAAGATGCTTTGGTAGAAAAATAAGTAATTTCTCTCTTTTTTTTTCTTGGTGGAAAAATAATTCTGTTTTAGGGAATTGCTTTGATACTGCTTCTGGAGACCAAATGATGATGTTAGGTGATATCTTGGCTCACAGAGCCGTGCTTAATGACAGTCAAATGGATGAAGCCAAAGAGTGTGATCACAGCATTCCAGAACGGTATCAACATTTAGCAAATTGCAAGATGAATGGGTTGGTTTTGTCTCACCTCAATTGAAGATACAACCCAGAAAATTGGAGATGTAGCTACAGGCAGCCCTCGACTTACGACCACAATTGAGTCCAGAATTCCTGTTGCTAAGTGAGACATATGTTAAATGACTTTTGCCCCATTCTATGAGTTAAATGAATCACTGCAGTTGATAGGTTAATAACCTGGTTATTAAATGAATCTGGTTTCCCCCATTGACTTTGCTTGTCAGAAGGTTACATAAGTAGATCGCATGATCCCAAAGCACTGCAAATGTCAAAAGTATATGACTCAGTTGCCAAGTATCTGAATTTTGATCATGGGGTCACAGGTTGTATGTGAAAAAATAGTCCTAAGTCATTTTTGAATAGGCTGAAATTCCAGCTATTACTTTCTTGCAGAGTGATATCCACGCTTTAAGACCTGTTTGGAGGGGCTGCACAAAGTTAGGAGGTTTGCAAGATATACTTTTGTTGTAAGCTAAACTTTTATTCCCATCCTTAGTGGTAAATCATTTTGGAGTTGAGAATTTAAAGCTGTGGTCTTTATTATACAATTTGAATTGGTTAATTCACAGACAGGCAAGCAGAGGAAGTATGCACAAGACTTTGTTACCTGGAGAGCAGGCCTCTTAATGCTAGAAAAATACCTGATTTTTTAAAAAAAATATAATAATAAATTTTGTCCAATCTGCATGTGCTAGATGGGTGATTGATGCTAGAAGCCAGAATTAGCATTCTAGCCTACAATGCATTCCAAACTCCCTTCACTCTTGTTAATTTTGCTATTGCTGCAGCCTGATTCTACAGTTGTTGAAATGTATTTATTTTTCTCATTAATCTATTACACTCAGCAGCTCTATAAAGACAAAGTGAAAACAGAATTTTCTTTCACGTACATTATACTATGATTGAAGGAGGTCTGAATAATTTCTGAATGCACTGTGGTCTAGTTACTAATAAAATCTTTATATTAAACTTAAAGAATAATAACAATGAGCCAATGTACTACAATAGTTAAGTAGTTCCATCTTCCGCTTGAATTTCTAGCTTCCAGATCTTCTACAGATTAGAACCAGAGTCCTCAACCACAGACTTGTAAGAAACAAGCTGAGTGTCTGTGCATTTCTTTTATCAGGATATGATAGGTGCAGTGTGGTCAAACAGGTGCAACTTGGAAGGAACGGATAATCCGCTGAATCGCAGTAAAAAAAAAAATCCTTTTTAAAAAAAATGTCATCTAGTGCAGTGGTCCCGAATCTTTTGGGCACCAGGGACCGGTTCCATGGAAAAGGGGTTTTCTCCAAACCAGAGAGAGTGTGATTTTGCAAGCTGCCTATATCCCTGGAATGGGATATTGTTTGTTTGCGTGGCTTGGTTCCTGGCATGTCACAGACACCGGTGCCGGTTCATGGACTGGGTGTTGGGGACCCCTGATCTAGTGGTCAGCCAGATATTTGAAGTTCTGAAATTAGTATTAGAAATAGTATTGAAAGACTTTGAAAAGTCAACAATGGTGAGAGGAAGTTTTTATTTTTTATTTTTAAAGCTTGAAACATAGTTATACAAAAGCAAACCTTACAAAGAGAGAGAGGTAGCATCTTATGTACAGTATGTGTTAGAAGCTTGAAATTTAAGACTCATAACATTTCACTCTCAGAAAATTTCTTTTAGCTAGAATTGATTCCCACACTGGCAGAATACTTTACCACTTAACTTAAGACCCATCCCACATCCGTGTTGAAAGATTGAGGCATGTGATAGATGTTGCTGTTGAACTGAAGTTAAATGCTTTAAAAGTTAAAAGAAGTCTCTCTAATTAGACTTCAATTTTCTTCTGCTCTTTGCAATAGTGTCTACTGTCTATGGAATGCCTTCATTCATTCTATTGCCCCTGATGTCTTTCCTGAAGCTGCACCACACTTTGTTGGGTAGCTTTGTAAAATGATTTTTGCATTCAATATGAAGCTGAAAAGAAACTGTCTTATAAAAGAGCAGAAGCACTGTATAGTACAGGCATATAATATTTAATGCATTTCCCCAAAGGGCAGAAAATGACAGTCAACATTATCTAAGGCTACGACCGCTGTAGTACAATGTTTAGGACTTTTTAGTATTCCTTCTGTCCCTTTTTAAACAAAATACTTTTACAGTGCTAAAAGAAAATACAAACTGAAATCAGAAAAAAATAGAAAAAATACAAAGTGCAAAAAAAAAAAAGAATAAGTGAAAAGAGATTGAAAGAATATTGAAAGAAGTAAATCCAGATATTTCTTGTTACAAACACAGATAGTCCTCAACTTACAAGTTACTTTAGTGACCATTCAGAGTTATATCATCATTGAAAAAAATGACATGATTGTTATTCACACTTACAATCATTACAGAGTCCCTGTGGTCATGTGATAACAATTCAGACTGTTGGCAACTGACTCGTATTTATGACTCTTGCAATATCCCAGGGTCGTGTGATTAACTTTTGCAACCTTCTGATAAGCAAAGTCAATGGGGAATCCAGATTCACTTAATAACCTTGTTACTAATTTAACAAGCGCAGTGATTCACTTAACAACCATGCCAAGAAAGGTTGTAAAATGAGGCAAAACTTAACAAATTTCTCACTTGGCAACAGAAATTTTGAGCTCAATGGTGGTCATAAATCGAGGATTACTAGTATAAGCAAGTTAATCATTCCGTACCCCTTATCAGATTATATACAAAGTTTATTTCTTATCATAGCACTCCCCTTATCGATTCACAAATCCAAAATTTGTTGTCCATAAATGGTTTCCAGAAGTTTTTAAAAATATTCCATATTCTAGCCCTAATTAATCAAGCTAACTTTACACTCCTTGCTTTGGCTTTTATCAATTTTAATCTTTAGTTCATGAAGTTGCACCGAAAACAAATTCCTTGTGTGTCTAGTCACACTTGGCCAATAAAGAATTCTATTCTATTCTATTCTATTCTATTCTAGTTCATGAACTTGCTGTTGTAGGAACACTTTGATCCCTGAGCACTGATCTCATGGCTTAGGCTGCAGGAGAAATTATACATTGGGCTTTGATGAAGGCATAATAATTCATTCAGCACCATTGTAACTTAAAATGGCTATTGAGTAACTACCTATTTAGTAAACACTTGTTGGCAATGGCAAAACTCTTTTCCAGTAAGAGGGGATGTGTACTTCCGGACAATTGTGAAATGTAAAATGAAAACATAAAATGAAAGTTAAGACCTATAGGTATTTCCTGATCATGTTTCTATTTACTCTGAAAAAGTTATCATCTTCAGGGCTAGATTAATGGCCTCCTAGGATATTGATGGATTAATGCTAAGCAATTGGAGGCTGACTATTATTGTTTCTATTTTCAAAAAGGAGAAAAAGGATCTAGGAACTAAATACTGAAACTTAAGATTTTACAGCAGATATTCAAGTTATTGATCTACAGTTAATTACTATTAACTATGTCAATTACCAGAAGTCAGTAAAGATTTCTCAAGAACAAGTCATTCCTATTTAATTTAATTTCATTTCTTTTATTCATAGTTTTCTTAATAGTTTGTGAGAAAGCTACAGGCATATGCAGTAATTTTAGAAAGCATTTGACATGATATTCTGATTAGAAAGCTGGAGCATGGAAGTATTAAATGGATAGAAAACTATCTTGAAAGACATCCTTTGAAAGGAATGAGATTTTTGGTGATTTTTTTTCAAGGTTTATTTCTGGGCCCATTATTTTCCAGTATTTTATTAATTTAATTTAATTTAATAACAGGATTTCTATACCGTCCCACTCCCGAAGGACTCGGGGCGGTGTACAGCCATCTAAAAACAGGATAAACAAAAGTTAAAATACAGTTAAAATAGATTAAATCGTTGGTCGAAATAGAAATTAAAATAACCAGATTCAAAAATTTAAATTTAAAATTTAAAGAATTTAGACAATTTTAAAAACCCCTTAGGTGTTAGGCCAGACCGGCTTTCTGGAATAGATAGGTTTTTAGTACACGCCGGAAGGTCCACAGGTCCGCAATGGTCCGAATCTCTGGGGACAATTCGTTCCATAGGGAGGGCGCAGCCACAGAGAAGGCTCATACCCTCAGGGCTGTCAGACGGCACCGTCCTGACAGTGGAACCCCAGGAGGCCTGTCCTGTGGGAACGCACTAGTCGGCTGGAGGCTGACGGTGGCAACAGGCGGTCCCATAAGTACCCGGGTCCCAAGCCGTTAATGATTTATAAGAATTCATTGGATGAATTATATCAAAATGTGCATAATGGGTGTATGGAATTTAGTGGGATCCAAAGTGGAAGTGTAAGTTTTTAAACTTCCCTTTTGATTAAACTTTTTTTTCCACTTCTGCAGAGGAGAAAGCTTTGAACTTAATCATTTATAAGAAATGGGGGATTAACCATAACAATGAAATCAGCCCTCACTTGCTTTCTACTTTGAATGCTAATAAAATTATTTTCAAGTTGAAGGAATTCTGGGGAACTTCTACAAATTCCTTTTTATCTATCCTTTTTCTATAGTTAGCGCACAGAAAACATGGAGCTCCACTAGTACAAAACCACTCTGTCTTCTGCTCGCTGTAGAAAACACTGGATATGTCTATGAAAAAGATTTTAGTATTATTGATTACAAACGTGAGTCAGAAATAGGAGACATTGCTGACTCATTCAGGCAACCACTACTTTAAGCTGCATCAGTAGTATGGTTTCCAATTTATGAGTAATGGTTTCATTTTGATTTGGATCAGTCAAACTCCACTTTAAGTATTACGATCAATTCAGGATACTCCACTTGAAGACATTTAAGGAAAATTTAGTTTCATTTCCTGATCTGATCTTCCTCAAAAGGCTGACACATGGTACAGTGTCTGCCTCTCAAGAATCTTTAGAAGTGTACTTGTTAGTGAAATTCACTATTTCTGCCTCTTTTATCAAGATAAGTTATGAATAACTTGCACCACAACATGTATAATTCATATTTGTGTGAGTTATATTCATTTATTGGGAAAATTATTGGTTTAGTTCATATTTTATTTCTAGCAACCAGTTATCAAATATGTGAAGGGAGCAGTCTATCTGTTGCCTCATCTTGCCAAAACTTTTCTGTGGTGAAGTGTTTCTCAGAACGTTTTTCTAAATATATAGAGATTTAGAATTTATTGTAATTATTATATTTTAGCATTTTCAGCATTTGACTTGGAGTAGGGTATCTATATAGGGGTTGGTGGTAAGGAGAGCAAATGACAAGTGTTGGATTGTCACAACGTAGGTCCCAGCCATTCTTTACATGAATGTATTCCTCCCACACATACTCACATGGTACCAGGGCTGGTTGCGTTAGCAGAGTGGCCATTGTTAGTTGGTGGTTTTTAAAATATTGCACATGGTTGAAAGAGACAGACATCTTGCTCAGATGGTGGAGGAGCCCTCTGGGGTCCCCCATCTCCTAGTCTTGGACTCGGTTGTTAGTTCTTGCCATTGGGCCAGGGGTGAAATGCAGCCAGATTGCACCACATTGCCTGAACCAGTAACGGCGATTTGATATTGGCCCCTCCCACTCGCTCTTGCCCTTTTCTTACCTTATAGGAGTTTCATTTTTTTTCTTAATCAGCTGTTTGGCGCATCTGTGGAGCCTTCCTAATGATTCCAGCTGCCTCTGGTGCCTGTAAATGAGCTTTAAAGAGCGCTGCAGTGTGGTTGGTGCGCATGCGCGTGCACCGAACCAGTAGCAAAACCAGTTGGATTCTATCCCTGCATTGGGCTCATGTGCTTTATATCCCAGGCCTGGATTCACTGTGGCTTGGGTCAGGTCGATGTTCAGTGATTACCTCTTGTTCCATGCTGCCAACTGCTTTCTTGGAGTCAGTGATGGCAGTAGGACCTCTGGAAGAGCCAATCAGCTTTGGAGCAATAAGCAATACATACCACATCAACAGAGTTATCCCAGAGACCTTGGGATTTACTGACTGTTGCTCTAATCTAGAATGTGAGGGTGAATACTAGCAGAAGTGGATTTATCTTGAGAGTTCAGTTTCAGGGAACAATACATTTAAATAACTTATTGAATGCCAAAGGAAACAATATGTAAATGCTGGTAATCCTTGACTTACAACAGTCGTTTAGTGACAGTTCAAAGTTACAACTGAGACAACTGAAAAGATGATGATTTTTCATAGTTAATGACCGTTGAAGCATCCCCATGGTCATGTGATTTACGTTCAAATGCTTGACATCTCACATTTATGGCAGTTTCAGATTCCCAATCGTATTCATGTAATCACCTTTTACAACCTTCTGACAAGCAAAGTGAACAGGGAAACCAGATTCACTTAACAACTCTCTTACTAATTTAACAACTGCAGTGATTCACTTAACGAATGTGGCAAGAAAAATAATAAAATGGGGCAAAATTCACTCAACAATTTTTTCACTTAGCAAAATAAATTTTGGGCTCAATTGTGGTTGTAGGTTGAAAACTACCTGTAAATCTTGCAGTGTCATTTTATTGTTGTTGTTTTTCAATAACACTTTTTCAGGATGTGTTTGCTAAACTCAAAAACTATAATTACTGAGGGGTATTTTATCTTGTTTGTTTATTTGTTTAGCATTTTTATTTACTATTAATAAAGCAAGCAGCTATGTTGTATGTAATGTCAGGGTTAAGTTTTTAATCAACTGTTGCCTATTTTTGAAATGCATATATTAAGAGGAATTTATCCCAGAAGGTTTTTGTTGAATTAAAGCATTGTGGCTCGGTTCAGCCATAATAAGAAGTTGATAAAGCATGAAATAATAAATCAAACATATTACCAAGATACTGCATTGCTGATTAAAAACCTGAACATTGTGCCAATAAATATGTCCATTAGATGAATCACTATTCACTCCCCTGCCCAGGACTATTGTTGAGGGAATACCTTTATTTATTCATCGGAGTGTTCAACAATCTTCCCCATGCATGGGGCACATTTTCAAAACCAAGCAGAATTTGCAAACTGCATTTCAGTTAAATACATTGAACAACTGTTTTTTTTCCACAGATCGCTTGAGGCATGACTCCAGGGAAATGCCCAAGCACGCAGCAAGTGCATAAACATACTTTAGATAGAAGCTTTGCATACCAGTATTCAGGCTAGTAAATTGCAAATAAATATTTGAAATCCCAGATTAGCATAATATTTTAGGTGGTTTCAAATAAAGTTTTGCGGGTATTCCATTTGCAGGATGCTTAATTCACTGCTATGACTTTTAGAAATCTATTATTAATTTAATCATTAGAGAATATAAAGCAGAAACATTTTGTAACGCTGCAAAATAAATTTTAACTGAGTAATAACTGTTATAGAGGAAAACCTACAGTCCAGTACTGCAATTGTTCAATTTTTGCACAATTCAGTGCTCTTAGTGTGCCATCTCAGGTTATGTTTTCTAACAAAAAACATAATGTTAGCCTAAGTTAAATGCAAATAGCAACTAAAGTTGTTCTCAATAGAGCTTTATCATGTGAGGTTTAGTAATCAGACTAGACTGCAGTGGTTTTTCTATACCAGCAAATAAGTTTTAATTGGTTAAGCACTAGAAAACTGGTTTAGAGAACTCGTCAAATTACTGGTTTTCATTACCTAAAAAGTATTCAGTTTATTTTTTAAAAGCGTTCTAATTTTAAAATGACTAAAACATTAGCACATAAATATATAAACATAGATCGTCATTTCAAACTAGAAATTTAATTCATACAGATAATTTTATTCCAGTATTTCTTTAATAAATTATATTTATTAATTAAGCTTGTATAATAAGTCTTAATATTTCTATTGATAATATATTTACATAGCAATGACACCTGTTGGTTCAATGGAACATGCTTCTAATTAATGGGTTAGACTGTAGATATTTAAGATTACATCCATAAAGATTGGCTAAAGGATAATAAACTATGGTTTAATCTAAACAGTACTGGGAATGTAATAAAAGGTTGTACTAGAAAATTGGGTATTAAGCTAGAAAGGTTCACCAGTTCTTTATTGCACTACTACAGTATGAAGAAAATCAAATGGACACGTCTATGAATTCACCTAAACTTTAAAGGACTAGATTTATCCATTGGGGGAGTCTTATTAATCTAGCAGCATCATTGGAGGCATAAGTGGCCTCTGATTCTAAATCCTTTTATTTTACTTGATACACTAAATATAGTTATCTGAGCTCTTTTTGGATTAGTTAATATATTATACATGGAATTTCTTCTGAGAAGGTCTTCCAAAGAACTCCAGAACATAGCTGAACATATTACAGATAGTCTTAATTTAATGACAGCAGTTTGGACCAGCATTTCCAGTTGCTATTGTTAAGCGAATCACTGCAGGTTGTTAAGTGAGAATATCACATGGTTGTCATTTCTGATCTCCTGCTGGCTTCCAACCAATGAAGTCACAAATGGAGATCACATGACTACAGAATACTGCAAAATCATAATTGCAAGCTGATTGTCTGGATTGTGACCATATAACTACTTATTCAGCAAAATTATGAATTTGAAAGTCAATTGAATGAGGGGTTGTTAAATGAGGATCATTTGTTTATCTTTATTTTATCATCTTTATTAGCTTCCAGTCCATTTTTGGTTTTGATAATTTTCCATCAAACTATTAGAAAAAACTTGTCATATTTACAGACCTTCTCTGAATGCTCCTTTCAACAAATGTTTGGGTAGATAGTACACAAGATTATACCAGTTTTAGCCTTCAAATATCCAGTTATCTCTAGAGCACAGCTAAAACATTTGATACCTCTTTACTGCCGTCTATTGATCTTCTAAATTTTTGCAAGGGAAAAGGGCAGAGGTGTTATCCCATTTATGAAACACCTTTCACAACAATGCTATGACTTTTCTTATAATCTATTGATTGTTGTTGTTTTTGTTGATGATGATGTTATTCCAGGCCTCCAAAACATTGAGCACACTGAGTGATACCAAAATTGATGCTGTCCATCTTTAAATGTTGCTTTATTTGCTTCTGAGATCATGTTGCTTTTTAATGATCTTTCAAAAACTAGATGTAATGTTCTTGCTGCCTAGAGAATGCTGTTTGTAAGTATATAAATAGTCACAGGTATTTTCACTAATTATTAAGGTTCTTGTCATAGAACTGAATGTCGACAGTGCTTTCCAGTGTTACTGGTACTACGTAATCTTTCAGTATTATCTTTGTATCTGCTGCAACAGAAAAATCACCAAAATATATTCTTTTCTCCATACAGATAACAATCTTTTCACCATCCGGCATGAAAATTCTAATAAGTGCATCCAAGTTAAAAGCCAGTTCCTAATATTAGGAGATTGTGAGGAGACAGACAAGAGCTTATGGACCTGGGTCTCTCAACATCGCCTTTTTAATTTGGGATCTCAAAAATGCCTTGGACTACAAACTGTCAAGTCTACAAATACCTTAAAAATGTTTGCTTGTGACTCAGATCTCAGTCTGTGGTGGCGATGTATTGGTGATTCCATCGTCTCCGTCTCTCAGAACAAACTAGCATTAAAGAATAAAGTCCTCACTGTAAGCCTAAACTCATCAGATGTTTGGAGAAGAAGCAATTCCCACGATACGATTTGTAAATTTCCATATAGCGGTACGTATTTTCTTTGATTTATAGAACTACAGCTTCAGTAGGACCCGAAATTCAGCCATGCATATATGAATGAAGAGTTTCCTTTCCAACATAGTCATTGGCCCTGGAAATAGTTTGCACAAACAACAATTGACATTTCTATGCCAGTATGCATGTGATTTTTAACAATTTCATAACAATGAGGAAAAGTTTTAAACTCCTATTATCTGTATACCAAACCACATAACAAAAGAGAAGATCTGTAGTTCATCAAGGACTCCAGTGTTCAGACAGCATACCATAGGTATTAATTACTTTAATATCTAACACTGAATCTGCATTTCAGATCTTAGAAATTTGAATCTTCTTGTTCAATGTTTCTCAATGTTGGCAACTTTAAACTGTATGGACTTCAACTCCCAGAATTCCCCAGTCAGGTGCATAAAATATAGTTAAAAACACAGCTCAGAACTATGTGTGTGTATGAACTTTAGATTTATTCTTAGGGTGAAATCTGAACTGTGGTTTATTTATTTCAATTTCGCTGCACACATGATGTGCATTGACAATAAAGGATTGAATTGAATTATTTTTTATTATAATTCTATACTTTGGATGTGACTGCTCATAAACCACATTAAAGATGGTTTATATAGGGCCTTGCAATTAAGTGAAGGTTCACAGAAGATAAGGTCCCAGTGTATTTTGCCTCTTTGGGGGCGTAGGAAGAAATATCCATTTGGTTCAGTTCCAAGACGGGAGAAAGGCACTGGAGACAAAATGGAGGCTGGAGGCTGATTGGAAAGATTGTTTTAATAATGAAGCAGAAGCACATGGTTGGTTCTGGGCAGCTGACCACATGGAATAGAGAGTGGGGGGTTATTTATAGGGCTTTGCACTTGAACTTCCTGTTCCTGTTCAAGAACAGATCTTCTATTGGCTGTTGTCAGACTCCCTGGGGTCATCTACAAATCCTAGGAGTTTGAGCTAACTTTGGTTGAGGTTTCTGTGGGTGATGCAATGAAGGGGTGTTGGGCAATTCCTATTGTGGTTGAGGGCTAATCCTACCTTTGTTGGATCTTGGATGAGGGTATTTGCTTATGAATAGAGCTATCTCTCTCTCTTTATCTCTTAAATGCTGACATCTGCTGAGGGCTATTAAGGAAGAACTATCTGGAAAAACATATTTCTCCTTTAGGGAAATATAATATTCTGCCTTTTTAAATATTTCCCAAAATATTTCATTCTTCTACAAGAGAGGTGAGCGCTAACTTTCTACAGTGGGCAGTGAACTTTTATTCCTTCTCACACCATGCCTAAAATCTCTATAACATTTTCTTCTCAAACAGTACAGGTATAATGGAGTTATAGAGGTTTATAGTTACATTTCTTCTCTGTCACCCCATAGTGTATTGTTTCTCTCATTTACATATTCACAGATATGGAGAGAAAATGGTTAGGGAAAACTTCATCTTTTTAACTATATAAATATTACAGATTAAGGGCTAGTACAAAAGCATGTCCAAGCTTAATAATAGTATGAAAACAAAAAGTGAGGATATACAAATACTATATTCATTAATAAACAGATGCTTTAAGTTGCAATAATATTTTACAGTTGAATATTGTAATATTTTCTACTTAATAAGCAATCTACTAAATGAAAAACTAGCTTTCAAGCAATTTTATCAGCATCCTAGCTACCCTTCCAGATTTTAATTAAGATATCGTGATATTTGCTAATGCCACTTTTACCTAGGACTACTGAAATAGTTTTCAAACACTTCACACTTCCCTTCCTTTATATTGCACAGTACATTCATCAGTGGGTAAAACTTGATATATTGCCACAACAACAAAAAATCCTATCTTTTGAGATTTGTGGAAAGCAGAATTTGAAACAAATACTTTTCAGTTCTAGATACTGCAAATCTAAAGTAGTGGTGGATTTCAATGGCATACTAAGCATCTTAAGGTTTATAACTCAGGCCGAAAAGTTAGACATGGGGGTTAACACAGCAGCATGTACATCCTTGTTAAAGCTACAGGACTGGGTTGGACTTTACTGGCAATAAGGAAACAGGCAACTAAGGGAGGAAACAGATGTTTGGATCTAGACCCCATGATATAGAAAATCTGCCATTCCTGGTGTTTATAGTTACTAAAGCATTGGGATATGTAATATATGCGACCAACAAAGGAAGGGTGGTCAAATATGTACTAATGACAGGATTCATATTTTCAAATATATTATGATTCGTATAATGCAGTTGGCTATAGTCATGCCCGTCTTAGACACTTATAATACCTATTTGTATAAGTTTAAGCCAAAACTAAAGAAAACATTCTTGGATTTAGAATGAAGTATCAACGCAGCTAATGAATCAGACATAACGAAAGTCATAGCAAGACTTTTCTGCACCAGACAAAACCAGTCAAAGCATTGCACGCACAGACTTAAGAAAAGAATTGTGGTTTGTACTGTGTTCCACTTTATTTTTAAAATGTCCTATATCCCAGAAGAAAGCAATTGAGCACTGATAAGTATAAGTGGCAGTGTTTTCTTGCCTCAAAATGAATACACTACTTCAAAGAGAGGGGTTCATTTTTGTTTTTAAGTCTGAGGAATATTATACCGTTGCCATATTTAATTAATTGCATGGTTATCTGCTTGAGATGGTGCATTCTTGCACAGCATCAGTCTAGTCTAGATGATCTCTAAAGTATATCCCAAATCTTTTTCTACAATTCTACAGAAAGATCGAAAGTAAGCCTAAAATAAGTAAGACATTTACTTAATGCTATTCCACCAGCCATTTATATTCAAGGTAAGTTACACATGAAAGCTTTTCTGTTATCTTGGTGTATCTTTTCCAAGAGGTGTAACTGCCCTGTACTAAGAAGAAAAGCAACCTAGAACTAAGGAGAAATTTCCTGACAGAACAATTAATCAGTGGAATGACTTGCCTCCAGAAGTTGTAAATGGTCCAACACTGGAAATTTTTAAGAAGAGATAGAACCATTGGAATAGGGCTATGATGGCGAACCTATGGCACGGGTGCCACAGGTGGCACGCAGAGCCATCTTCCTGGGCACACAAGTGGGCAGCCAAGTTACCTCCATCTAAGCATGCACATGCGATTGTGCATGCACGCATGCCCCATTGCAGAGATCCAGCTGGTCTTTGGGCCACCGCTGCGCATGCACACACGACTGGTCGTGTGTGAGAGTGCCTGCACGCAGTGTGCATGCATTGCATGTGCAAAAGCTGCATGCATGCGCAAATGGTGCGGTTGCTCAGGCAGCACACATGGGAGCCGCACGTAAGTGCAGATGGCACACGCAAACACATACTTTTCAGCACTCTGTAAGTAAAAGGTTCGCCACCACTGGTATAGGGTTTCCTGCCTAAGCAGGGGGTTGGACTAGAAAACCTCAAAGGTCCCTTGTAATTCTATTCTAATTCCATTTTAATTCTTATTCCTATTCTGTAGCCTGAATACGGAAGGGCAGCCATGAATTCAGCCAAGGCATCCTCAATTCCTTCAACAAAGCAGTGACTCTCTAGCTCAGTGTTTCTCAACCTTGGCAACTTTAAGATGTTTGGACTTCAACTCCCAGAATTCCCCAGCCAGTGCTGGCAGGGGAATTCTGGGAGTTGAAATCCAAACATCTTAAAGTGCCAAGGTTGAGAAACACTGCGTCTAGCTACTACTGTATCAATCAACTGATATCAGCAGCAATATGGCTATATCTATAAAAAGCTGCCTTGGTAGAAGAATCCTTCCAATCCTGAATCCTCTCTGAGCGGAGTTTGGGTTCTACGCAAAACCTTTCCCCACCGAACGAGGCATTGCACGACGTCAAGTATCGGCTCCCAACCAAAATTTCCCCCAGGCCCCCTCCACGGAAAATACACTCCCAAGGGAACGGTCTCAATTAACCCCGTTGCAAGCGAGGCTCTTGTCACGTGACCGACAAGAGGCAACGATTTTGATCTCTCGAACGCCAGCCCGTCTCACTTCCTTCCACAGATCATAAAAAAAAAAAAGAGAGAGAGGGAGGGAGGGAGGGGGGAAAAGGAGGAGAAAAAGCAGGCCCGAATATGAATTTATCAATGTCTCCAAGGCCCTGGGCGGGGGAGGGGGGAATCCCTCCACTAATTGCATAGCAGGTAAAGGAATCATCCGTAGCCGTCTTCTGATTGGAAAACGGCGCTGTCCATCATCCCTCAATGGACTCAATCCCTTCCTCCCGGTTCCAAACGGGAGCGACGTGTCCCTGCCTCGACCAATGATGAAGGGGAAGGTGGGCGTGGCCAATGATGTCCCGGTTATGAGGGCAAACAAGATGGCGGGGAGCGGCTCTTTCCCCCGCGTTCTCAGTTGCTCTCCCTTTTCCCCTCAAATTCGGTATAAGGCGTTGTGGAAGGATCCCTGCCCCGCATCTCGGAGGGCTCCAGGCCTTTCTAGTTCTGTCACCCCGCTCCCGCCCCAGCCGGTCACCTTCATGCGATCCTAGGGGGACCGTGAGGAAGGGAAGGGGAAGGAGCTTGAGACTGTGGCGGGGAGGTGTGGGGGGGGGAGATCTCGACTCTCTACTTGCCTGGGCCGCCTCCTTGTTCTCCTCCGCGGGGGCCCCTGGCTTTCCGCGAGGCGCTGGGGATTGCACTGTCGGCAAAGGGTGGAGTGGGGGGGACAAGATGTCGGCTCAGCCCGTATCTCCTCAGCGCCGCCCCCTCATGCCCGCGACTCCCAGCCCGCTCGGCCCCGCTGCCTCTTGCCTCAGTGCCTCCGCCGCGGCTCCGGCTCCTGTTGCGGGGTGGGGGGGGGGGAGGGAGCGAGGGAAGGCAAGATGGAGGCGGCGGCGGCAAAAAAAAAAAAAAAAAGCAGGAGCGCAGCCCGGCCAAACGATGGAGAGGAAAAGTGGGGGGGGGGGGGAGGGAAGAAGGCGACGAGGGAGGGGGCTGCAGCCGCGCTCGGCTCGCTTTCTCGGCCCCCCCGACAAGGACCTCCCCCCCCCTTTTCCTCTCCGGACATAGAATTGGGAAGACTTGGGGGCAGCGGTGTGACGGGAGGGGGTTGGAAGTGACCGAGATAGGCTAATGAAGCCTGTGTGGGGGCGGCTGACAGACACACTTTGGGGAGTAGGGGGTGTAATTCTTGAAAGTGGCTGCCTCAGGAGGCCGGTTTGGGGACTTAAGTTGAATTCTGGCGACATGCTGGGAGGAAAAGTGCTGGGAATCATTCTGAGGCAGCAACTGAAGAGCTTGTTCATACCCGATTCAATTCCTACAAGGGAGAGTCATTTCCGTGTAAGAACGTGTGCATCCCATGTGTAGATTGGAGCATGTGTGCACTTTGCTGCAGGCTTATGCTTTGGGAGGCCCTGCCCAGCAAAATGACAAGGGTCTGAATATGGTCTGGTGAACTGCATGTGATGTTAATATTATGTGCCACACTGTAATAAGTGAGCCTGTTTCTCATAAATTTAAAGATTCTGGGTCTGAGCCAGGCCTCATCAATCTGCTCCAAAGGTGTTCCCTGCCCCCATACAATCACTGGCATTTTAATCCCAGTATATGTTGGAAAACACCAGGTTGAAGGTGGCAGTCTTGGATTATACCATTCAGGTACGGGGAAATAGGAAAGATGTGTACTACTGTGCAGTTTAAACTTTCATTTGATTTGTGAAGAGGCTGAGTTTTGGCTTTATGTCACATATGTTGTACAGAACTTTTTTCCCTATTACTAATTGTTATAATTGCAATAAATGAATTGCGGCCATATGCTATTACAAGAATTCCAATTATTGTATGAGTTAGCTAGGCACATAAAGAAGCCAGGCAGTATCAGCTGTGTGATTCATATGAAAAAAAAAGTTAGATTGCAGTGGTGCCCAATTCATGAATGCTAAGTAGAAGCAAGAGGAAGAACATTGGGTACTCATTCATATGCTCTTACTAGCAAGCTACTGCATAAAATAATAAATTGAAATAAATTGAAATTGTTATATAGTTTGCTCACCAACATGTTTATACCTTTATTACAGGCATGGTATATGGTTTTATTAGCAAGCTACTGCATAAGAAAAAGATAAATTGAAAAATTGAAATAGTTATATAGTTTGCTCACCAATATGCTTATGCCTTTATTACAGGCATAGTATAATCATTTGGCTAAAACTACTCATGCTATTATTGAATGCAGATTCAAAATGAAAATTGCACTGCCTTAAAAGCCAGCTGCTATTATAGGATGGGAAGTATTCTCAATAATAAAGTAAATATGGATAATCACCTAGCACTCTGGTAATTTAGAAATTTAACTTGTAAATATTTTAGATTTCTCTACTGTTTTAATATATATAATTCTGATTGTTTTATCATAACCTCTAATTTGTTTAAAATGTTCCACTCCTTTTCAGCTCTGCATTTTTATGAAATGCATACAATTTAATAAAGGTTACTTTAAAATGAAAAAAACTTGTTATTTCTTGCTATACTACTCTTGCCTGTATTATTTATTTATTAGAATATTTCACCATTTTGTGCAAGAGTTTATAAAAGGCACACCATATAATATGTGCTCTATCCTTCTATTTTCCCCCAGCAATCACCCTCTGTGGTATGATGTGCTGATAGCAAATGATTTCCTCCAAATCAACCAATGAGCTTCAGTGACTAAGAGTTAAATTTATTTCCTCAATGCCAGTCCAAAAATTTAAATCTGATAACAGTTTTGGAATTATTTGCTTCCAATGCTCTAAAACAGATTTCGAAGTACACATTAAGAAAATGTTCCACTGATGCAATAGAAAATTTAATTTTTCTTGATAGCAGCTAATAATTGTTAATACTTATTTTCTATTAATAATGGTTTGATATTGTTTTTTCATAGATATTTCTATTGAACTAAAGTAAAACTAACATTAGGTATCAAAAAGGGATAATTTTGAGTTCCAAATATAGAGTACAACAAAGTTCAGAGAAATATTTCCAAATAATTTCTGAAAAGAAGTTATTTCCAAAATAAGATTGATTTGCAACTCAGCTATTTTTACTGCCAAGATGATAATTGTTTTGTGAAGAGTAGAATTAATACATCACTTGAGTCCTGCTTTCTTATTGTGTGGTGGTGGTATGTGTCCTTGAGAGAGATGAGCAAAAAACACTAGGAGTGTGCATTATAAATATAGATTCCTAATAAGATCATCAAAAATGAGAAAGCAAACTAGCTGTATCAGGTCACTTGAGGTGGGTGATCACTAGTGACAATGGCAAAGGCATTTTTAATTGAATAAAAGAAAGCAATATAAACTACCAATAAACCAATAACTGCACAGAGATAATGTATGGTAATTCTGTGCTGAATTTTGAGCTTCCTACTTCAGATGGCACTTAATATGTTCCCAAAGAAGAGATGAGGCTCTTGGAGTACTACTACCACTAGTGTTTGTGGCATGATTAGATGAAAGTCTTAGGAACATCTAGTTGCTGTGTTGGCTTATTATTGTGCAAGAAAAGAAAACCCAAAGCTACAGAGATACCGGTATTACAGTGGGAAATGAACACAAGCATAAATGTGGGGAGGTTCAATACAATCGAAAGATGAAGTGAATTGGCTTCATACTGACTTTTAGGCATCAGAAAATGGACAATTCAGTTTATTACTTGGGACACAAAGATCAAGTGTTGCTTTAATAGAAGGATAGAGCAAGAACTATTTGGGTACAATGCAATCAGTGCCTGAGTAATATCAGACTTCATAGACAACTCTAATATAGTTATCTATGTTCCAATCACTTATCTAGAAGAGAAAGTTCTGCTGTGTTTTATGATCAGATTCAATCTGAAATCAAGAAAACATGTAAGGTGTACTGTTGGAGACTGGAATGCCAAAGTTGTAAATAGTTGTAAAGAAGAAAATCTGAAAACATTATTTGCCTAAGAAACACAAATTGATCTGGAGAAAAATTTACCAGTTTCTACCAATTGAATGATTTAATTGTTAACTCAGTTTTCTAACAAGCCTATATGTGTACATTATCAGATGGAATAGCTAAAAATTAAAAGCTCTGCAGAAATTACACTGACCTACAATGAGCTGTAAAAAGACTGAAGATGGTATTAGGAATGAAAAACAAAACTTCCAAAATAATCTGAACTTAAATGTTCCATCTTGAACTGGTATACTAAAGTACACGTAACAGAGACCTGGCTTTCTGGAGAAGTCTAATACTGAGAAAGGTGGGGAAAAAGTAAAGAGGACAACCATCAGCAAAGTGGATGGATTCCATTTCAGTGGCAATGGATGCAGCAGGTTCAGAAGATCAAAGGGGAAATATGGGAAATAGATCATGCCGGAGAAGTTCTATGAGGTTGCTAAACTTGATGGCACATAAATAATAAAATAATAAATAATAAAAACTAATACATCTGCACAATGTAAATAATTAGTGCCTACTATCTGAATATATTTGGAAATCATGTCTTTACAGCAGCACAAGATGAACGTTCTTAGAGATTATCAGTACACAAAATACGACAAATACAGCAAGTTTCAATGCTTGTTTCCAGGAGCCATTCCCAGACTAAAGGAGCCTCATTTTTTCATTGCAACTATTTGTAATTATTGGAACATCTCAGTTTAGAAATTATCTGTTACAAATCAGTAATAAAACAGACACTGGAAGGAGAACAGAAAAATTGCAAGATTTCAACATTGAAATATATTGTTCACCAGTGATAATAGAACAAAGTGTTCATAAAGAGAATAAAATGTTTTAATAGTTTTTTAATGGAATCTTCTGCATTTCCAAATAAAAATGAGTGGTAAGGAGACTTCGATTACAAGACATTTTGCAGTTTGATTTTCATTTTTTTCTTAGCATTTCAAATTGGCAGAAGTGAAAATAAACATGGATTATCATAAAATGCTTCTGAGAATTACAGTAATATGAAAGTATCCTTCATTTCATTGCATTATACATTTAAATCATTTTAAAGTACTAAATATTGCCAAATGAGTCTAGTCTGTAATCCAGCAGGATATTCAGCTCTTCCGCTTTTTATCTTAAATTGTAAATCCTTAGCTTGTGTGTGTGTGCAAACACACACACACATTCCAAATCAAATAACAATAGAATTAACATTTGCAAAGAAATATACTGGGATACATGTGAAAATCATGCCAGATGGAAATTATCAATGCTTAAAGATGTAAATGCATCCCATTTGCAATACTATATGGCTAATGTAAAGGCATTAAGAAATGAGCGATCTGTTTCAAATGTAAAATGTTTAGTCAGAATGAATCACAAGGAACATAATGTAATTGCTTTTTGCAACTGTTCCTTTATTATATAAATATTTTTCTTTTTTGAAACATGCTTTTTTATTTATTTGGAGATTGAAGAGAAAGGAAGATTTTATTAACTTACAGAAACATTTACTTTAACTTTTTAGACCAAGTTTATGGAACCAGTTACAAAAAGTACAAGAAAAGGAAAAACATAGCCATCACATTTTATCACAAAGATTTAATGAGAATCATCTCAACTTGTGGCAATCAAGGTTGTTGCATCACTCTGATGTTCAGAACAAAGTTGGCCTCTGTTGATTTGCTATTATTGTGCTATATGTATATGGCCCTTCTCATCATGCTTTATATTTACTCCTCTTTAGAATCAAAACACTGATGGTTGTGTATCATTGAAAAGGTCGATCAGCGCTAGACAGACAAGAGTCTATAAGGTCATTCCACTTCTCCTCTTGGAATCTTTCCGAGCAATTGGGCTGAATGACAGTATTTCACTGTAAATATGCCCTTTAAAAGATAAGCAAAATGTACATGTAACTGCATTTTTGTTCAAACAATAAAGGCACACTGAGCACATGTTAGTAAACTACCGATGTAAGGGATGGAGGATTGAATGCAGCTGAAAGTAGCTGTTGCTATCCTAGTATAATTTTAAACAGCAACGAAAACAATAGTAACAGATGGCAATAATTCATCTTAACATAGGCCATCCTAAACTGTTTAGGACTGTTTTTTAAAAGGTTATAAAAGACAATTCTTACTAGTAGCCTGTTCTATTGATTTTCCTGTCATGAAGAGATGGATAATTTCTCCTGCTGTATTTAAATGATAGTTAAGAACATTATTATAGGTGGCATTTTATGTTACTTTTATTAGGTATGGATTTAGATTGCTAGCTGCTTTTTAAAACCTAATATAAATGTTATGATTTTATGAACCAACTATATTGAATTGTATATTAGACTTATACTGCTTTGACTGCCATCCTGAAGATCAGGCAATACACAGCTAAGAAATGCATTCGACATGTGAATACTTGATAATTAAATGTGGACTTAAAAAAAATGGACCTGTCATTGTTAAACATCAATTTATTAGATTTATCAGTTCATCTCTTCAGTATATTTAAGTCCGTTCTAACTTGTCATTCCATATCATATATCTATGACTGTACCCACTGCAAGGTGGGCTGTTCTCTACCTTTAATAAGGTTTTATAAGAAAGGATTATAAATAAACATGTGCTTCTTTAAGTTTTCAAGTTATCTTCAAACTAGGCCATTACCTGCTGGCTCTTACTTTTATCTAATAGAATCATTTCTTGCTGCATAACCCTAGGCTTAAGCAGTTAGGGTTATTTAATTTTTAACATTATAAAATGTTACATTATGTGAAGAGTACTCCAAATGTGGTTTATCTATAAATTCACAAGAATTTTTCTATGGTATCAGTCAGAAAATGGAAGAGTGCCTCATTTCCTTTTTCACTTGCTAGAAAGATACCACCAACCAATTCTTAACTATATTCTTTCCCTAAATGAAATTTAACATGCCCATAGTGGTCAACTAGGCCAATAACCATCATGTCCTGTTCTCCATAAAATTCCTAAGTCTAATAGAATTTTTTTTTAAAAAAAGTATTCTGGTGGGATCTGAGCTACTTATGGCATATAATTTGGCGAAAGTATTCCTTTCATTACTCATTGTTTTCCTTTTTAATTTCCCCTTTTGAGACTTATTTCCCAAGTGCATTGGCTTGACACTCAATTTTAAACCTAAAATGAAAAATGTTTTGGTGGGTTACGTGTCCTTCATCATGGTGACAACAAAATGCAGTGTGATGTTTCCATATTATATTAAAGTATGCTGAATTTTTGTGTTTCTTCTTACCCAAAGAGTTATGGAATAACGAAGAGTAGTGTAAAAGAGTGGAGGAGTTACCCACAGAATTTTTCTTAATTAGTACCGTATTTGTATAGGCCAAGTTGCAGTCTATACTCCTAGTTATGAATTTTATCTATTTCAGAACGAACCTGTACTTCAGACTGTATTCAGCATTAATATAGCTAGTTATTAGGTCTGCAGGAATTTGAGGACTTCAGGTTCATTAACTCTAATGAGGATTGCACTAAGGGGCAAAGATATATAAAAACTGTCCAGCTGAACTTACTTCTCCATTCATTTATTGAAAGCTTTGTACTCCCTATGGAATCATCATAGGAGTGCTGGGCTTCTGTCTCTTCCTCAACATCTCTGAATGGGTCGAAGTATGAATGGGCCAGAGCTTGGGTTGCTGTGAGTCGTTTTTCTACATCGAGCTGCAACATTTTGTCAAGCAAGTCCACAGCTACAAGGAAAGATATAAATATTGTAAAAATTAAAGAAAGCAATAATTGTTTATTATAGGAAGAATAAATCTAAAAGGTTAAGCTGGCTGGTGAACTAAATTGGCTATATTTGCTTCATCCAGTGTTCACATTTCAGTAAACAAATATAATAGTTGAAAAGTACTGTAGAAGGAACTTGGAACAATATCATTGAAAAATCTTAGTACTAGATGAGCCCAAATATAGGTCAAGTCACCTGACCTATATTTGATAAAGTTTACAACATAGTTAAATTAGGTAAAAGGATTCAGCTTGATGGATTGTAAAGTGGCCTGTAACCTTCAAGAAAGTTTAACTTTTAAAACATCTTTGTTGAAGTTCCAGGGCACTTTGTAATACTAATTTAACTACATTGTAAGCTTTATCATTCAGAATTTGAGGCAGGGTTAAACCCAAGTGACTTGACTTATATTTGTAAATTTTACCATTACATTACCGGTCAGTTCTCATCATAGCGGCAGTGAAGAATTTCTTCTCACTGCAAGTAGACATTTTGGGAAAGTGCTCCTATCCAGACCAAAGCGGGGAGGCAAGAGTAAAATTTAGAAATATGTAGGAAATGGAAGATACTTTTTATTTGAAAGTCAAAATAAAATTCAAGTGTTCTTGAAATGAAACAGAGAAAATGGGACCACCTAATGTTCCCTTCAAAATCACAAAACTGTGTTTCACTTATTTTGGCCATGTCATGAGGGGGAATTCATTGGAGAAAGCAATTATGTTTGGAAGAGTTAGTGGTAAAAGGAAACCAGGCTGCCAAAGAACATGATGACTGGACACTATCAAAGCTGACACCAGTCAGAGCTTAGAACAATTCAAAGTAGTAGTGCAAGATCAGAAGATGCAGAGAGACCTGGCCTATAGAATTACCAAGAGACAGACATGACTAAATGGATAAGATTGTTGTCCTCCTCTTCGTCATCATCATAATCAATTTTCCCTTGTTCCCTTGTTTTTTACCCCAAACCCAAGAAGAAATTGCTGGGCAGTGCAGTGCAGTGCATACTGACTGGTACTAGCCAATTGGCAGAAAAAATGATCAAGGTATAGTTTTTTAAGAAAACAAATCCACCTCTTGAAACAAAAATACAGCCCTGCTCTTATCCACTAAGCAGAGAGTTACAGTTGTTTACAATGTTAGCAAAATCTACATCTTGTTTCAGCAAGGAAGTTTCTTTAAATAAATATTGAAATACTGAGCTAACCTCTGGTATTCCGTTCAATTAATATTTTTTCCAATCTGAAGACGTAAGGCCACCAAGTATACAGATTCTATTTCCATAAATCCCTATCAGGTTTCCTTAATGTTTTCAATATGTGCTTGCCAAACTTCCCAAAAAAACCCAACATTATTTATTGTGAAATTTATTCGTGATTATATTTATTTTCTGCCCATCTCACAGTTTGAGATGACTCTATGCATATTGCGATCTGATAAAATTATGCTCGTATTCTGAGTAATATCAATACCATTAACAAAACTTGTGCAAGAAGTACAGAGTACATATGCAGATACATTTGGCTTGCCTGCTTGTGATACTAAGCACAGTACACATGAACCTTAACTGGGACCCACTCACTTGTAAATGCTATTTTTCCCCTAACAGTTTTATTTTAAAGAAAAAAATCATATTGGACAATCATCTGGCTCAGAGCAATCTTTTGTCTGCTCATGTGCTTAACTGCTTCTCCACACTCACACCCATATCATCAGATCCAGTCTAAGCAAATTGTAACAGGGACATGATTGGCTCCAGCTGTCATACTGGCTCGACCAGAAAACATGAGTAAGACAAGGCAACCCTGTTACAAGACTCAGAGCAACCCAGTTGGAGTGCCAGCAGCACTTGGAACACTTCGCCAAATGACTTGAAATGGTAAAGTTTCACTCTGGGATCAGATTCAAACTCTTGCAACACTCATGTTTTGTTTTGAATACCAAAAATGCCACTTGTGGCTGCTAAGCTGGAAAAGACTGGCGTGCAATACATTTACTTTAGAGTATTTCTCATTATACTCAAGGGGATTTATTTTCACAACAACATCTCTAGAGGTTAATACATTATTCATGCTTAATTACATTTTGAAGATTTCTTTGTTATCAAAGCCGCACAGAATACGCTGGCTCGGCTAGAATCATAAAAGAGATTGTTTGGACATGTTCATCTGTCATCTGAATAAAAGTTGAATAATACATTTCAGTTGTATAATCTTTCTGAGAAATATTAGTTTTATCGTAAATTAAAACATATAAAAGAACTTACCCAGAGGACTGGCTTTGGGTAAAAGCAGAGATAAATCCATTTTGGGAATTTTAGGAAGTGTCTGTATGTAGTTTTTGGCCTAAAAGAAATAACATTTTCATAAAGCCATATAAATATCACCTTGAAAGTTACATCATGATCAACTTTTTATAGATTGATTAGAAGCCCACATATTGGCCATACACTTCTTTTATACAAAGTACTCAAAAGTCCACATTAGCCTCCTTTGACCTGTGTTGTATATAAGACAAAGTAATAATTTTACTGTAGTAAGAATAATGATATGACTTCATGGCTTCTAATAATTTCATCTTTCTTTACAACAAGATGGAAGCCTATAATCTAATGTATAACATGCTGCCTAATTTTATATAACGAGAGAGTTCAGAAGGCAGACAACTGGGAGAGACACTATTCAGTCCTCTAAAAAGGGTAGCCTCTCTTGCCCCTGCTAGTTAACTAAGTAAGGAGGGCAATACAGAAAATGGGATTCAGGAAGAGAAAGAAAGGGCACCTTTGGCATCCATCATCCATATCTGGCTTTGGTGCTGCTCATCTTAAGAGCAACGATTGGCCCTTCAAAAAATATCTTTATGGTTCAGATGACAGAGTCTGCCTGTTTTTCCTGACTTCTCCAAATAAACAAGGTGCAATACGAAACAAAAATTAAACCAAAATAGGATTTCTACCAAATAAAAATGTATAGTACTCCATCTTCAATTTGTAGAAGTGAGACATTTCAGTTTACTGATCTTTAAATATCTACATTCATTTGCCATTTTCATAAGAAGAATTTGTCTGTCCGTAAATGTATTTTCTCATGCTATGTTTATAGTTAGCACACTCCAGATTATTTTGGCCTGTGTTCAACACTTTTGTTGTTCCTTTTTTATTTTTATAATGCAATATCCTTTCCATGACAAGAAAACCTTCCTATACTGGCAGGGAAGCCATCTTTCATCAGGCTGTGTACAGGACAGGCAACCCAGGGCCATTTTCCTCTCCTAGTTCTGCTTTAGAGAAAGAAAGTGCATCTGTAGATGTCTTTCTCCAGCTGTTATGACCCCAGTATTTCATTTAATTTCAGAGTTAGTGTTCAGTGACTTTTGTCAGGAGCTGAATGCACCCAACAATCCTCAACAGCAATGCAGGAATAAACAAGTACTAATGAATATTAATAATGCATATTATAAAACTCAGAGGCTATTAAAACAAAATGCTGGTATAATATCATTCGGTTTTCTTGTCAGAGAAACTTACAAGAGTGGTGGTTTAAAGTACTAGATTAAAGCTAGGAAGATACCGTCACATCAGTTTTCTCTATTTTATCCGACAGGGGTTTGAGGAAGATTAATGGGGCCACGAGAAAGCACATCACTTTGAGTCAGTTGGAGGAGCGGTGGGATACATACATACAATAACAGTTGACATCATTTATAAAAGTTGGGCAGAAAGTTAAACTTTCTAAAACAATAAGAATATATGAGTTTGCCTCTAAAATACAAAATAGAGCATCTTACCGCTTTGTCTTCCAGTTTTTGCACAAACTCTTCTCCGGGGCTTCCTGTCACTTTCAGGATCTGGGTGAGCTGATCAAGATCTGGCAGACTGAATTAAGTATTACCAACAGAGGCCAGACATTGAATTTGATAAAAATCCTTCATAAAAGGCTCCATTTAGCATATATTTAACCTACTTTTTCTCTAAAAGGGCAAGGTATATAGCTTGTTTCCAAACCTTGTTGTTGGCATCACTAGGCTGAGACATACTGGATCTTTCCTGTAAGATCATTGATTGTTACAGAGAATAAAGCCTGCAACCCACGGTCATTTGTGTTAAAGTATAGATAGTCCTCGGCTTACAACCGTTCATTTAGTGACCATTCAAAGTTACGACATCACTTAAATTTGTTTTTAATTGAATTATTTAAATTTTAAATTTTTAACTCTCATAATCTGGGCCATTGATTTAATTTTTTTAATTATATTTTAACTTTTCTATGTATTTTTTAAATGGCTGTGCACCGCCCCGAGTCCATCGGGAGGGGGGGGGGGCGGTATAAATTTTTTTGTAAATAAATAAAAAAATAAATAAATAAATAAAGTGACCATTTTTCACACTGATGACCGTTGCTGCATCCCCATGGTCACGGGATCAAAATTCAGATGCTTAGCAGCTATATTTATGATGGCTGCAGAATGCGGGATCATTTTGGTGATCTTCTGACAAGCAAAGTCAATGGGTAAACTAGATTCACTGAACAAGTAGTAAATTGAGGACTACCTGAAATACAAACAACTTCAGAATATCAATTTCTATCAAAAATGTCTAACCGTATGATCTATGATTGCCTGCCTAAAAATTTAAATGCCTTTCCATCAGCAGAGATTAAGTGTGCAATGTGCATGTCAGTTTTCAGACTGCTGAAGAGATTGGGAAAAGATCCAAGCAATGAGCAGATGTAGGCTGCCTCACCTGCATAGAAACAGCAGGCCTCTTCCTGCTTCCTATCCCGCTCCAACATAGGCACATTCAAGGGTTTACTGACTATTCATAAATGCCTTATTTGATAGAAAAGCAGTTGCTAGAATTCTTTTGTATGTAGTAACCTTAGCTTTCCTTCTAGTGAATCTTGGAACTCTGCAGAGAAGGAAAGGAGAGAGAAGGGATGCTGGATGTGGTGGCTATACTTATAAAAGACTTTATAAATGAAAATGAGGTTAAACTGTGTCATTTCACAGGAAAACCATGTTTGGTTTAAGGAGCTGCAGACCGAGCTGTGAAGAAATTGAGATGTGATGGGTGAAATGTGATTTGGAGTACATGTGGACATACATGAGGGCATGCATGTCAGGAGCACCTTCAGCTAAGTGTGACTTTTCCCAGGATCATGCATCAGCTGCTCCACAAACTCCATAAACCTAGAAATGGAGTCAACAGTTTTAAGGTGTTGCTGACAAATACAACATGTGCCCCCATACTTGTTCTTAATCCCATTTCTCCCACCATAGCCTGATCTCTGTCCAACCTGAAAAAGACAGGAGCTATGTTGGTGCTCAATGCTTCCTGAAGTAATGTTTGTTTTTGAAAATGAAGCTTTGCACAATGTGTTATACATTGTCTTGAACACAGCTAAATATCCACCCGTGATGAACATCAAGCATCAAAGAGATAGAAAAACATTAAATAACATCGTTTGCCACAACTTTGCTATGAATTAAAATCCTGTATAATATGTGAAAATAGATTTTTAGATTAAACAGAGCTCATGTTACTTAGTTTTTTGCAAGTATAAGCATTTTGAATTTTCATACTAGATTTCTTCCTGCCGGTAACCCTCTATGTTATTTATATTTTCAATCCAAACTGTGAGATCATCATTTTCAGACAGGGGCACAGAGAAGGATACAGTCTTTACCCTTAAACAGAGTTTTCCCAGTCAACATTTCTGCCATGATACAACCAACAGACCAGATGTCCACTGTTTGAAGGAGAGAAATATACAAGGATTTAATGCTAAGGATTGTAATAGCAGCATTGGAAACTAAAATGCACATTTTACGCATGCTTGTAACAGATCTGCTGATTTACAAGTTATATTACCGTGCCTTTAGCTAACATACCTCGGCTGCAAAAATCCAGACAAGTTGCAGCCAAGAGATATAGAAAAATCTAACTCTTTGCTGCCATTTTGTGGTCATTCAGATTTTTTCAAGGTAAAGCTGATATTTAACTTGTAATATTATCTTTTATTATTCTTATTTTATGATTTTGAAATCCTTTTAAATGCTATAAGGCAATGAGCTATTTTACACAAAGGAAGTTTTTCCCCAATTTA
>JAEANM010000165.1:0-43488 GCA_017656035.1 Myanophis thanlyinensis | reverse complement strand
TAGGTCTTTTCCCACCATTACAGAATTTATCCAATTTCTTCTGATATCCTTCGATATCTTTTTCTGTCAAATTTAACGGTAACATCTCAAATAAAAAATTAAACTTCGGCAACAACATCATCTTACACATTGCAATTCTACCAAACAAAGACAACTTTATCATTTTATATTTGTCTATCTTTTTCTCAACTTCATTCATCAACTAACAACAACTAACAACTATTTTAGACTTATGTTAGTGTTACTGTTAGATCACTAGGACAGTTAATGGAAGATTTTTTAAAGAAGGTATAGATCCGTGATGACGAACCTATGGCACGGGTGCCACAGGTGGCACGCAGAGCCATCTTGCTGAACACACAAGCTGTTAGCCAACTTACCTCCAGCTGAGCATGCACATGTGATTGCACATGCATGCATGTGCGATTGCAGAGACCCAGCTGATCTTTGGGCTGTGCATGTGCGCAATTGCAGCAGGAAGTCCAGTTGGTCTTTGGAGTTCTGCGCATGCACACGTGATTGCTCATGTGTGTGTGAGTGACTGCACGCAGCATGTGTATATTGCATGTGCAAAGCTGCATGCATGCACAGATGGTGCAGTTGCACATGCAGCACATGTGGATGGCACATGCAAAGTGCATATTTTTCGGCACTTGGTAAATAAAAGGTTTGCCACCACTGGTATAGATGGTTCTTTTTTCTGGTATTGATTCAAAGCTAGTAGGAACCATGATGGTGCAGTGATTAGAATGCAGTCTTGCAGTTTAACTCACTGCTCATTGTCAGAAGTTCGATTCTGACCGACTCAAGTTTGACTCTGCCTTCTATCCTTCTGAGTTGGTAAAATGAGGACCCAGAATGTTGGGAGCAATATAGTGACTATGTAAACCTCTTAGAAAGGGCTGTAAAGCAGAGGTCTACAATATTTTTGGCACCAGGGACCAGTTCTGTGGAAAAAGCTTTTTCCACAGAATGGAGGGGGAGTGGTTTTGCATTCTACCTGCATCCTATAGATGGGGCTTCGCTGGTTTGTGTGGTCCAGTTGCTGGCATGCCACAGACTACTGCTAGTCCATGGAGCGGAGGTTGGAAACCCTTGCTGTAAAGCACTATGAATAAGTATGTAAGACTAAGTGCTATTGCTACTGTTTCCTTATACCTGTTGAGAAAAAAAAATCTTATTAAACTCCTGGGGTGGGGGTAGAATTTCTACCTCAGTAGCTAGTGGCTCTTTCATCCTTTTTAGATAACTCTGGGCTGATGTTATTTGCTTTAGGAAAGCAGATGCCTTTCCCTCAAGAGTTAAGCTTTAGTAATCTCTGCTTCTGCAGCCAAGCCATGGTGCTAAAGAGAAATATTATAAGCTATATCTGTGTGTGGCATTGACTGCTGGTGGAAATCGGCATTGGAAAGAAAATTGGAGGGTATCCTTCACAGACTCTAAGTAATAAACAGTTGAGTAGAGGTGATAACTCTATCTACCCACAAAGTCTCATGTCTCCTATTGTGGCTGGCAATTCAGGAGACACTCCATATTTTGTCCAAATTTAATTCCACTTGTGGTTGGTGGAAAAGGCAAAATGTTGCCAAAGGCTCCATGCTTTTGGGTTCACAGAGAATTCATGCAAAGCTCAGTTATTCTTATTGGCACAAAAAGCCAGAACCAGAGAAAGCATGCAAATGTTCTAGTTTGGTGTTGTGGGTGAAGTCAGCAGAAGATTGAATTTTTTAAAAAAAACTACTGGTTGAATTAGATTGGAGCTGTGAAGATAAAATCCTGCATGTTTAATTCCAGCAAGATGGAATGACTGTGGATTTGGAAGATAATGGATGTTCCTAGGTGGGATAAAACACCTCTGTGCAGAAAGGTACTATATAATCTGAGAGTCCCCCAAGCCTGCTGCTGACTGAGGAGCAGATGACAGTTGTTCATGAGGGCCACTATACAACTCCATCTTGTGTGCCAGTTAATACTAATACTGGCTTGGGAAGCACTTCTTAAAGTCATACATGCCCTAATCACCTTTTGGTCAGACTGTTGCCACTGTATGCAGTAGTATATATTATTAAATCATTAGTGTCCATTTAATACTTTGTAATATTCAGTTGAGTGAAACACAGCATCATAGAGCAAAACTTTGTCAACAAAGGTACCTCAAATGGGCTATTGCTGGTAGCCATTACTCCTGAAGGAACGAAACTTGGAGAAGTTTATGCCTCTTCAGCAGGTTTGTTGCTGTTGCTGTTCAGTGTTGCTGTCAAGATGAGCCAAAGTTATGTGATAGTCATTGTCAGTGTTCCCTGACAGCTTCCCACAAGTAAATGGAGAAACTGGATAGGAAAGCCCCTTGCTACATTCCCACCAGAAGTCTTATCCAACTTCATACTCTCTGCAAGTCCAGCAGGTAATGGAGTGTCTAGTACACTCTATATGGGGCTGCACTTGAATTCATTTAGAAGATGCAGCTGGCCCAGAAGGCACTACCTTGAGCATTATAGACTTGCTTCAAACTTGTAAGGCTACTATTTTGATAACTCCACTTCTAACCAGTTAGCCTCTTAATACAGTTCAACATGCTTTTGTCCTCTTTAAAGCCTGATCTCTCTCAGGACCAGAGTATTGCTGAGAACATTTACTTGTTGGGGCATCTGCTATTCAATAAAATCTGGAAGGAAATCTGAAAATCTAGGCCCTGAACCTCAGGAACTCCATACCTAAGGCTTTAGTATTTGTGAGTGCATACAAACATATGCAACACATTATTTCCTTACACAGATGAAAAGAGATGCCTTCTATTTTCACTGCTGGTGACAAGATTGGAAACAATCCAAGAAGCCAGGCTCTTCTATCTTGTTTAAACTCTGGAATCTTGTTTTGTCACTCTACTAACTCTTATTTCATAACCAAATGTTAACATTGGTTAGTGAACATTTTGCAAGTTGGACATGTTGTCAGAATGTCCCAAACAGATTAGAATTACACCCTAAGGGAACTTAGATCTTCCTTAATTGGTTCAAAAGATAGAAAATTTAGTAATTTTGCTTCATTTGTCCATTTAGTTTTGATTATAGTATCATATATTGATAGTGAATGATGGTTTTCTTCTCTCTATGAGAATAATGATTGGTATTATATAGCACATTGCACTCAGTCCATATTCAATTCAAGTATGAAACACACTGGGTGGCTGGCTCAGAGTTGCTGTTTCTCAATCTAATCTTATTTATTTCACTGAGATATTGTGAAGATAAATGGAGCTGGGAGTTCCAAACATTCCTGCTAGATGGGACAACATTCACATGATTCCTGTGTGGCTTGGAAATGTAGAGATGACACAGCAACCTTTTTGGGCTGTGTTTGGTATACAGACTCTTGTCACTAAAATTTGGAGTGCACAGCCAGTTTTAAAATTTTGGTACCACTTTCTCCAATAAGTAGATATACTAAGGGAATTGAGAGTTGCTCTTTCAAAACACAATCGTGATGCACTTATTCCTTAAGCACTTCTTGTCTCCAACCTCCCCATACATTTTGGAGACCACTGCATTTACAGAAAGTATCAATCCATCTGGATGGAATGATACTGCTGTGAAATGAAAAACCAAAGAGTAAACAAGTTTAGTGAATATTATTAGAGTTTATTGCTTAAATATATTTGGCTCCACTAACGAAATAACTCATTGAAATAAACAGGGGCAACATCTTTTTTTTTCTTTTTAGTGTTACATTATATTCTTATAAAAGGTGCAGATAAAAAGGATGCTACAGGGTTTGTACATTTAATTCAGTACAGAATTAAGTTGACCAACAAATGAGGAGACACCACAGCATTAGAAGAGTGTGACTTGATATCCACACAAAGAATAAGAAGCCCTTTACTGGTTGTGGATTGAGACACTCCAGACAGATGTTTAAGATTGCTTAAGGCAGAATAGTTAATATAGAAAAGGCTGGGATACTTCCACTTATTTCTGTGCTCATAGAGGAGAGAAGAATGGTACCCGCTAACCACTTTGGAACATGAACTATCAGGTAAGCCAAAATCACTCACTAGGAGAAGAATCCATCTCAAGTCTTTGATCTTGCCTTACCTTTCTTGCCTAGAACATGGCTGAGAAGACAGAGACAAAAATGCATATTTTGTAGATGTTTAGGTAGAAAAATAATAGGGAAGGGGTTGGGTTGCCATCTTGCTCATTTCTCCCCAATTTAGGTTTGAAGTTAAACATCACCCAGGTGTTGGCCAGTTGCATGTGCCATGTATGCACGGCTGACATTACCTCACAATTTGGATTTGATTGGCAATCTATTTGATTGCTGTGGGTCTCGTACACCAGGGGGCCCCCAATCCCCAGGCCCGCAACCCATTATCGGGCCTTGAGCCATTAGGAATCAAGCCATGGAAGTGGTAGGGAAGCACGCATGCATACATCCCCACTTGTGTGAGCAGTAGGCGCATGTGTCCACTGCTTGTCACACATGCATGCACCCTCACCCACCACTCATGCAGAATATCTCTCTTCCCCCCACTGGTCTGCAAAATCAGAAAGTAGGGAAACTGTCTTATACTATGGAAGATAAGCCATTCTGACCAAAGAACTTTCCTTTTCTGGAGATGCAGAGCCCATTTGTGGTTTTAGGATAAAGGCGAACATGCCCAGCCCTTGTTTGCTCTGTCCACGGAGTACCAAGCCATCACTCAGTTTGTCATAATGCCCTGGTGCAGTCTCAATAGTCATGGCTGCAACATGGTGCACAGACACACACATACACACACACACATACACAGAAAAAGCAAACTAAAACATGGCAAAATAAATAGAAGTGTAGCATTTACAGGTTTCCCTTAAAAATATTCCTAATATTTTTAATTAAAACTTAAAAAAATATTAAACAAGACTGCATACATCATGTACATAACAGAACTGTACAAATGCTCTCCTCTGAGTTTCAACCTGGAAAGCAAAAGCAAAGCTACCCAAAAAAGCAGTAGTCTAGCTTCCCCCATGATGAAATCCTTCCACCCTTTTTCTCTCTGCCTCGAACATAGCACTAGTGACCATATTTCCCAAAAACATGGAAATTTCTTTCAAATGAGAAGTACCTCCAAGTCACACTGCTACTGCATTTGGAGGTGAGGTGTTTGAGGGAGACTTAAACTGCTTTATTATTCCTTAAAAAACTTGGAATGCTTTGCATGAACTGGTATGTTGCACGTAAAGAAAATCTGCATTGGATTGAAATAGATGAACATGGTAGGATCTAACAAACAGTAGGTTTACTAGCCAGAACTGGTAAATTATTTCTATCACTGTTCTTCAGCAATGGATCCAAAAGAGCCACTTCTGTTAGAAGTGCACCTTCCAGTAATTATTTCCCTATATTGCAGGCATTTTACATGGTTTGCATTTTGAAAATCCCTAACCCCCTTCTTATTTATTAAACATTTCATTCTTGGACTGCAGTACAGGTAGTCCTTGACTTATGACCACAATTGAGCCCAAAATTTCTGTGGTTAAGTGAGCTTTCTGTTAAGTGAGTTTTGCACCATATTACGACCTTACTTGCCACAGTCATTAAGTGAATCACTGCAGATTGTAAGTTAGTAATCCGGTTGTTAAGTGAACCTGGCTTCGCCATTGACTTTGCTTGTTAGAAGGTTGCAAAAGGGGATCCCATGATCTTGAGACACAGCAATGGTTATAAATATGAACCAGTTGCCAAGCTTCTGAATTTTTATCACATGATCATGGGGATGCTGCAAAGGTTATAACTGTGAAAAATGTTCACAAGTCACATTTTTCAGTGTCATTGTAAGACGAGGACTACTTGTAGATGCAGCCCTGTTAGAAACAGTTGGATGACAGGAATAGTCACGAGAATGTGGAGGAGAAAGGACCAACCCATCACAAAGCCTCAAAAAGAGAATTAGGCATCGAGTCTATAAAATCATCGTTGTGTGAGAATTGTCTGATTTAAGTGAAACAGTCCCAAAGCTGCTTTTCCCAAAGGAATTGCTAGGAATATAAATCCTTCCATTCCCCACCATTCAGTCAGAACTGAAGAAGCTTCTTGGGTGAAAAGTAAAACATCTTCAAGGCAAAAAACAAAGGAAGTCCAGCTGCCTTTTCAAAAGCACTTTTGGGAGAACCATTAATTGGGTAACTAAGACATTTATATGAAACAGGATCTCCACAGAAGGCTTAATCTTGTTTGGGAAGCTGCCCAATTAAGTCATGCAACATAATGGTTAAAAAGTTGTTCTTTGTTCTTTCTCCTGTTCTGTGGCAACCCACAGCTTGGCCTCTTAGCCAGAAAGTTATTGCTGACATATCTTATGGGGTCAGATATGCTCCGAGATATTATTGCATGAGAACTTAGCATGATGTGGAAAGGGGGGGGGGGGACGACAGCTTTTGCTGAGGATACCAGGAGAGTTCTGGATGTTTTGATGTAAGAATTGCTCCCTCTCAGCCCTATGTTAATATTTTTTTTCAGACTGAACATTCTCAGGTTCCCTTCTTGAGAGAGAATAAACTGAACATAACATGTTACAGCTGTTATATACATCAACACAGAAGCCAAAGTTCAGTCCTCTTTCTGACTTCTGGGGGAGGGATAGAGAACTAGATATAGAAATGGGCTTCTATGCTTCAGGTTGCATGCACAAATTGAGTGGACTCCTATAGACCTCACTTGCTAACATTGCAGCACAAATAATGCAGCATTTCTGGAGCTATTTTTTTAACAAATTACCAAATATCAAGAAATAAGAGAAAGCACAGTGTGTGGATAAAGAACCTCCAATCATCTACGGTAAAAATAAAAATAATGGATTTAACTTGATTCTGGTCTTCTGTTGCTATTTTTATTTTGTTTATTGAATTTCAATACCTCCGTGCTGTTTTAGGCCTCAAGCACCTACGAAACGGTACCTTTATGTGATTTGCAAATGTCAAGCAATAGCTTCATTTGGCTGAAGAAAAGCCATGGGCATTTGGCTAACAGTCTAGCCAATAATCTTCACAATAGAGAGATGCTGTGTTTTTGGCCAGGGATGATGATGGTGGATAAATTCCAGTGTCACCTCTGAAAAAAACTGGTTTGAACTGAGATTTTTTTTTTTTTTGAAAACTTCTATTTTGGATCATGGAATTCAGTTCCAACTATTTATTTTTTTTAAATCTATGACAATCTGAAATAGAGGTCATGGGAAGTTGCTACTAAATTCCATCAACTGTTCATGGGAGTAGACATTTCCCAAGTGAAGGGATGACTCAAAATACAGTGAGCCCTGGTTACAAACAAAATGAATCTTATTGTAAGTGTAATTATATTTAATATTATTTTTAGATAATGCACCACAGAACGTATTGCTAAACCAGACTGCTAGGTATAGCTCTGAAAAAAAAAATTCTTACTCCAAGGAACAGAATTGAAACCACTGAGACCTACAAATCTCGGATCCAGGTTGCTATAGATTTTACAGGAATAGGTACTCCAATACTTTATCTTCTGGACCCAATGGCAGAAATACTGGTAATAATCATAATTAATAAAAACCAAGCATTATATGGCAGAGCTAGGGGCAAAAATAAAATGTCTGATTCTCTCCAATTATCATATGAACTTCCTTGACTAACTTATCTCCTAGGGGGGAAAACACTGTTTATTTGAACATGGAATCTCCCTCTTCCTGCTCTAAATACCCCAAAGATAACTGGCAACCTCCTCAGGTTCTTACAGGGGCCTCTAGTATGATAGTTACTCTAGCTGAAAGGGAGAAGTTTCTAATGTTATTCTGATACAATGTTCTCAAGTATCTTCCAGACATCAGAGTTACCTGCCCATCGTATAAATTAAAAGATGTCTGTATAAGGAATGGCCACCTGAGAACATCATGCTGACTGAAAACTAATTAGAGCCACCTTCTCTATATCCTGGTTCCTTACTGCAGTAACAATGTCACTTATTTACCCACCTTACTGCAGTAACAATTAGATGGCTCAGATTATACTTTATGGGAAGGAAAGGAGCATAGTCACAGATGAAGAACTTGAACTGGACTGCATCTTATTTGTGACAATTTGGGAATGCTGAATGATATAACTTGATGTTTATTATTTTGGAGAAGGTGTAATCTTGAGATTTGGTGCAAGGAAAATAGTCTTGCCTTGTATTATGTCATTTTGGTTTTTCTTGGACAAGACAAGAGACATAGTGTAATACTACATTTCTACTAAAGAGAGCAGCCAGAAGCTGAATGTAGTATTCACATTTTTATTTAAAATATCTTGTCATTTATCCTGAAGAACCCCAAAAGTACAACCCGTTAATCTTCAAGAATATTTAGGGTGGAATGATTCCGTTCCGTAAGAGGAAGAGAGAGGTCATCCCAAAGATGCTTTTTCAAGAGGCAACTGGACTTTCTGTTTTTTCTTGGAAGACATTTCACTTCTTATCCAAGAAGCTTCTTCAGCTTCTTGGGTGAGAATGAGAAGCTAAACATCTTCAAAGAAAAACTAAAAAGTCCAGTTGCCTCTTGAAAACCTTTGGGACAGCCATGACCTGGATGACTGAGAATCTTTATAGATAAAGAGAGTGGTCATTTTCCTATGTGATGAAGGGTTATCTTATAACTCAGGTTTTTTAAACTCTGTAAGGATCCCTTCCCACTTTTTAAAATTATGGAGGACCCCAAATGAACTTTTATTTGTATGGATTATATTTATCAACATTTACTATACTCAAAAAATGCATTCATTGTCGGTTCTCACAATTTGATGGGATTTTAATATTTTGATTTTGTGGGCTTCTGAGAGGATGGCCAGAACCACACTTTTAAGAAACATTGCTCTAAATGAAAAACAGGCAGCCCTACAACAGGTTTTTTTTTTCATATAAAGGCATGTATCTTCCTATACATGTAATGAAAACATCCTGAATTCTGGAATGCTATGAACATGAAAATGCAGAACCAGAGCACTGAAAACTAGAGCATGCAAAAATAAAACAATTATTTGTGAAGATTTGAGCACTTCTGTTTAGGGTTCCCAACATTCAACCCAATGTTGGTAGGGGAATCTTGCAATATGGCTTATTAATCTGTGCTTGAGGGAAAAAAAGAATTTTCTACTTTACGGAAATAAACTTGAATCTACACAAATTTTTCATACCAACAAAAACAAGTAATCAACATGACAATTGGAGTGTCTTTTATAATCCCTGGGATCCTATGGAATTTGCTCTTGAAGAAAAGCTTTTTCAGACATCATCTTAAACTTTGCCTCCATGTTGCTCATACTCAAGCTTGCTTGCACCATCTTTTTTTTCCTGAGATCCAGTTGAAAACTGATGAAAAACTACTTAATTCATAAGATTAAAAAAAATTATACTGCATAGTTCTATTAATGTACAATCATGTAAGAACAATGAAACAGGAAAGTATTATTTGGCTCTCTCTACATATCCATGTTTCTGTTTTGGCTGTTCTGTCAGACAATTTCTTATTACATGATAAAGTAATTGTTTATTGTCACTGAAAGAATTGTTTTCAAACATACTGGATAATCCCTTTTGGCTCTGCCATATAGTTTAATTATTTCTTTATAATTTCCATTGTGATGGAAAAAACCTTGAATGTTACAGTCACCTTACGATTACATAATACTGTAAAAATGTTGTTGAAAGAGTTGCAGTTTCTGAGAAGGTCAGTTTGTTAGAATGAAAAATGTCCATCCCAGTTGAGTCACGGCTTCCAATAAATGACCAGATTCTCCTTTTCAACTAGCAGACAAACCATTTCTGGTTTGTTTGTTTTTTTAATTTCTACATCTTATTAGTTCAAATAATTTGTGTTACTGTGCTATCAAAATAATGCAGTTTTACAAATGGAAATACTGCTATGCCCCAAACCCTTTCCTACCACATTGCTTAGCAATGATAACTGATCAGGTTTAGGTTAATGGTGATCACTCTTAGAGTACGGTTCCTCCTATTTTCTCACAACTTGGTATAAAAACTTAGCACACTTCCAAATACTCAAGTGATTAGTGGGGGTGGGGGGGAGTGAGTTTCCCAAACATTTTATGCATCTCAAAAACAGAACTGGTCTAGCTACTTCCTCTGACACAACATAACTTGCTTGGCATGCACCAGTAAATACCAGTCCTTGAGACCAATGTCATGTTTCTCAAAGTCAATGGCCTTTTGGAAATCCAGTGGAGGAAGAGAAGCGCAACACTATCATACCACTAATTCACTCTTGAAGGCAGGCCAAACCAAGAATGGCGGAAAATTCAGAACCATCCTGAGACTGTCTTGCATTTTCTCAGCATTGGAGATTTTTTTTTTTTTAAAAAGTGTAAACTTTGGCACATGATCCTCCCCTCCCCCACCCCAAGTAACTGGTGCAAAAAGCCCCAAGCTTTCTGTTCCATCAAAAGGGTCCAAGTGAAGTTGTAGTGTAAGCAAGAAGCAATTCGATCAATCAAAAAGAAGGTTTGATGACAAATCCTTTGGGCACTAGAGAGGCACTTTTACCATCATTCCAGATTATGTAAATATGGAAAAGAGCAAGACAGGAGAATCAGTTCCTCCTGGAAAAAAAGCCATTGGCACTAGAAGCGCTTCTTGCAGGAAGGTTTTAGATAGTCTCACCATCTTGGTTGCAGCAGTCGCTCACTGTGGTTTTTCACTTTGTGTAATCTGTACGTCATCCATATTTAATAATTGAGCTTTGTTATTGCTCGTTCCCGACTTGTCTCCAGATTTTGGTTCCCTGAACGTTTACGGTTGCGCTTGAGCTTGGATAAGTCTTTGTCAAAAACTTCACCTGATCTCAGTGCTGACACAAGATCATCAAACTCTCCTCCTCCTTCCTCTGAGATACTACCAGCCTTTGCTTTCTTCTGACGCCGCTCTTTCTCTCTCTGTTCTTTAAGCTGTTAAGACATATACACAGATTTAATAGATGTAATCTTGTGGCTGGCTGGAAAATTCACTAATCAAGACAATGAATAAAACTAATGAGAAATAATTTAAAAAGACATTAATAAGTAGTTGTTGCAACCTCATTCCAGACTCAGCTATTCATTGGGATAATTCGAAACATCAACAATACTGGTAGTCTTCGATTTATGACCACAACTGAGCCCAAACTTTCTGTTGTTAAGTGAGTTTTTCTGCATTTGATGACCTTTCTTGCCACAGTTATTAAATGTTGTTAAGTTAGTGGCATGGTTGTTAAGTGAATCTGCCTTCCTCATAGAGTTTGCTTCTCAGAAGGTCACAACAGGTGATCACATGACCCCAGGACACTGCAAGCATCATAAATATAAACAAGTTGCCAAGCATCCAAATTTTAATCATATGACCTACAAGAGTAATAAGTGGGGAAAATGGTCATAGGTCACTTTTTCACTGATGTTTTTAATTTTGAACAGTCACAAAACAAATGATTGTAAATCAAGGACTATCTGTATAAGAAGCTAAATATAACTTTTTGGGATCAGATCCTGTTTGGAACAGCAGTAGCTAAATACATCTAAAAATGATAGCTATATTATGTTATTTGTTGTCTTGGTTTGTATTGTATGGAGTTTGCCTTTTTTTCTTTTCCTTTGCTGTTTTTAACATTCTATTATTTATTTATGTAAAGCACCTTAACCTGTTCTTCTACTGAAAAAAATCCTCCCAGAGTGACTTACAAAGGTCAGGAATAAGACAGACTTGCTCCCTGGGGTTTATAGTCCTAAACTGAACTTTTAACTTCTTTTTCTTTGTTTGTTAGCCACCCTGTGAGTTTTGCAAATAAGCGTAAGTAACATTGGATTCTTAGCATTACATTTAGAACATGGGGCATCTGTAAATGATGGGCCTGGAATGAAAGTACGCAAAAAAAATTAAAAAAAATGGAAAAAGACCTTGGATAAAAGTGACTTAGCTTGCAAACCACATCTGTATCAACAATTGCTTCATTAAAGCCAGCAAGACAACTCTAGATTGAACATAAACAATTTGTGAAATATTCTGGAAACTATTTCTAAGATTCCATGAGGTGAAGTGAACTTACCTCATGAGTAAGATGCTGGAAAGATAAAGGAATGGTGAGAAAAAAGAGAGAAAGTAGCATCTCCTTGAAGAAAGACTAAGGTAAAAATCTAATTTGGATAAAGTCATAAGGATGGCTTTCAGTGAAGAAAAAAGGTGCCTCATTTGTTCGCTATTAATCATGGGGTTCAACATTTAGGAGGAATACGAAAGACAATTGTTCCTCCTACTAATGTGGGTATAAGAGTGTTATTTTGTCTACATTGATTCAGCAGCTGTAAGATCCCACTGATTCAAGGGTTCTCAATGGCAGATCACAATCATCACATCCTGGTCATCAATAATTTCTCTTCTGCCCCTCACCTATAATATCCCCCTCACTTACTCTAGCACAGAACTCAGAACAAACTTTTCTCTTTTTTGAATAGAAGGCTTTGCTATCTGTTCCCATACTGGCTGGCATGGAATTCTTTAGCTCCTTCAGTCTTGCAAAACTATTAAGTTATTCTCCGATTAAGAAGAACTCAAGAGAAACACACCATCTTGTGAACTGGCATGTACAAAATGACACTGTGAAAAATATATATCCTTTTATTCACACTGCCTTTAATTTCCTAAGACATTCATAATTTTTTTTTTTCTGGGGAAAAAAAGAACTTTTTAAAAAACTTCTAACTTTTGAGCCCTCACCATGACTTCCATGCGTGCCCTGCGCTCCTCCTCTTCTTTCTTCTTCCTCATATTCTCCAGATCTTGCTTAGCTTCTGTAAATGATTGCAGGAAGGTGTCAAAGATGCCAAAAAATTCATCTGGCTGCATCCTTCCCTCACTCTCTCCAAAATGCTTCAGTGCTTTGGCATACTGTTAAAGAAAGGAAGAAAAACTCCTGGCATTTACAAGAAAAGAATACAGCAAATGTTTATTAAGAAAAAAAATACTATGATTTGTTAACGGAAGTGTTCAATTTCATGGAGACTGTACATTTTGTATTTTGTTTCAATCTCAGAGACAAAATGTTCAAAATTTAAACAAGAGAAATGCTTCATATCAACAACGATAAATGAGAAATTTGTTCCATCCAAATTGTTACAGGTATGTTAATTTATTATGTCCTTATTCTTGGAACTAACCAAAGCCTGGAATGTACCTGTTCAGCAAACTCTGTACTTTACTAAATTTTATTATCTACTAGCAACTTAATCATATTCCCTAGGAGTCTACACATTGGGTAAAATCTGACAAAAAAACTGAATTTATAATGTGCATTTCCCCTATACAGAAAAAAACTGCATAGGAAAATACAAATATTACGAAAAGCTTCCAGGAAAAAGTTTATACTTTACAAAGTTGAATGCTAAGCATAAAGACTGCTTTGGAGCAGCTCCGGGACTTACTTAGCAGAACACATAAATAATCCAGAACATATTTTATGCACTAGGCAAAAAGTGGAGAGACCATAAAGAATGGAATTCTATTAGACTAGAAGAAATCTTGACAATCATGAGGATTTAGCAATTTTGTTAATTTCTGCCAAAATCCCACAAAATGATGAAAGAGAATCTTGACTTATCACACATGCTTTCCAATGATTCCTGTTTCTTCTTCTAATGGGTGAGCAGCTTGCACAAACTAGGAACTCTCTGGCAAGGAAAGCCTCAAAACTAATTCCTAGTTCATTGTTCCATTTAAATAAGAGATCATAGTGGCTTGATAGAAAACTGACAACTGTCATTTCAGACATAATGCTAAGCTACTGTATTTCTTTCTGATAAGCTCTTAGCTGTCTTGGTTGATTTTATTGGGAAGGAAGTGACAGGGCAGACTGGTGAACACGACTCTTCTTTCTGGCATGGATAGAACCTACAAAAATACTACAAAATCAACATTAGTGGAACTTAGTGAGTAATTCAGCAGCTTGGATAACATTCCCTTCTGGAACGGCTTTTAAATCCCAATGAAAAAACATGGTTAGGGAGTGTCTGAATTTTCTTCAAGCTTTTTCCTTTCCAGATACAAACCTTCAAAGCCCTTACAGGATCTTTAGAATTCAACCATAGCCCATAGCCCATAACCATAGACATAAATCAAGTCCAAAATCTAACCTCCATGCCTCACACCAACAATCATCAACAGTCATATTGTTTTGCCACTTTGAGAGTAAGAGCAAACCTACGACAGAATGAAGACTGTCAGAGTTGGATAGGGAGTAACAGGCTTCAGTTTTCAGAATTTCTAATATTAAAAAGGGCTCTTGTTATTATAAATCAATGGTTATTCAAACAAAACTTAAAAATGAAACCTCAATTAAGGCACAGTTTACATGACTACTTAACCAGTGAGTAATTTAGCAGCACTGTTTTTTGATGAAATGCTATTAAATGGGTGATTACTCATGGATAATATATACCTTTAAATCTTTAACAGTTTGAATGTTGACCTCTGCCTGGCACTGAGTCTATACAAATGATGTGTTTAGTGATCTTCCAATGTAAGCTAAAAAAAATGGCCATCTCACAAATTCTATTAGATCTTCAATGGCTTTTATGATGAAATCACCCACTGGCAGGTTTTATCAACACTGGATCCTTTTCTTTCTATTACAATGCAGTTCTGTAGTTTGAAGGCCTATTACATTCTTTTTTTTTTATTAATTTACTTCTGTTAACCCTACCAATTCCAAAATAATTTCCCTGTTATTGTTCACATCTGGATGCAATAATACAGTCTTTCTGCATCCATGGCTCTTGACTGATCTCCATAATGTTCTCTACATCTTTACCTGATTTTTCTCTACAATGATTTCATTTTCCCAGTACCCAATAAAAATGCCTTTAAGAACGGCATCAAGCCCTGACCCACAACTGTATAGCCTGGTAATGTGAATGATATACTCCTTTACTTTGTAACCTAAGAGATACAAGTGTATTTTTGTAAAATAAACAATGTTTTCTCCAAATGATTACTCCTTCATCTTATGACATCAGAGGCCTGCAGACTTCAGTGCCAGCAGTCCTCCTACCACCAAACTTCCCAGGCAATCCGTCTTTTGGCCAAAGCAAATAATTTAGGCAGTTGTTCATTTTGTAAAGTTGTTTCAACAGAGGTTGAAAGAGGAACAGCAGCACTCAATCATTGCTACTCCTGCCAATGAAATTAAGCAGCTGCAGAAATGCCATTATGAAAGGAAGTTGGGGGGGGGGGGATGGGGGGAAGAGGTCTTCTCAGACCAGAAGGAAAAGACAATGATGGCAAATGTGCCAGATGGTAGAACTGTTATTTGAAGTGGTAAAGAAGAAGTAAAAGATTTTTAAAAACCTTTCAGTTGAAAAATACATTATTTGCAATAATTTGTTTTTTTAAGTTCATGCATTCCCATCTTTCTTCTTGCTTTAAATTGTGTGTGTTTGTGTGTGTGTGTGTGTGTGTGTTGCAGAGGATTCTCTGTTTAACAATTCTCACAATCTAATGGATATTGCAAGCACAATACTTCCCAAGTATTCAGCTGTCTTGGATCATGCATTGAAAAATCCAAAAGGAAGGCAATAGACAACAATTCATGAAGCAGTTGTGCACTGATTGGATTCTTGTGTCAAAGTTATATTGACACATGCACAGATGAGAAGTCAGTGCTCATTGACAATATCACAATAAAACGTTTTATACCATAGATGGGCTGAAATTTGTGCATTAAATAAATGAAAATCATTGAGTTCTTCAATCATCACACCAAAGCTGTCTAATGATCTGCAATCTTATGGATCTAATCCATGTTAATAATCATGCTGCTTTAGCCATATACCTTAGCTTTCAATTGAAGAAAAGTAAAGTGACTTATCACATAGGCACTCTTAAAGGGAGCACATGCACAAACAGGATTAATAGCTGCACAATTTCCAAATGTATCCAGCTGAACAGGCTCAGAATGCCTTCTCAGATCTTCATACTCAGTCAAAAGAAGATATTGTGGGGAGAGGAGCCAATATGTAAGAGAATATGATGACCTGGGTTTTATGTGCAAATAATGTTTGGCTCGTCCAGTTTTAGTCCTTGCATGCACTATCAAAATTCATAAGGGATCTAATCTGTCTTTCATCTACTGATGATTGAAAGCTTTCCTAGGAGCAAGACATATTTTCCATCCCTGTTTTAAACAATGTATTTTTAAAAATATACTACCCACAATTTAGGCTTTGGCATTTATATTGCCAGATCCACACACAGAAAGAGATGTGCTTCCACTCTAACACTTCTTTATTAGCCTAATAACCACTCTTTGTGTTAAGTGCCATTTCCATTAATTAAAAACAAACAAACCACTTGTTCATGTTCTGCTGCAAAACTGAAATGTAACAGTATTGTAGATTCTACAGCATATAGAGTGCCTCCATCTTTACTGGCTGGTTGCAAATGTTTCTCTGGTGTAGATAATACAACTTCACCAAGTGAGACTCCACTGAGTTTGGAAAAGTTTGAGCCCATGAAATATATCTGATTTGGTATAGTACTCACCTAATATTTTAAAAGTGGGGAGGGAAAAGAAAAAGATAAAAAAATAAACCAATTCTAAGAAATAGCTTAGATTCTCTTGGAGATAGAAGATTTCAGATCCTACGTTCATACACAGCTCAGTATTTGAGGAGGAGTAAAAGCGATGTTCTCTTCCAAAACTCAAAATAAGCTCCTTCAAGCACAGTAGATGTGTGCATGCTATGAAAAGACGTTAGGGAGTGATAAATGATTGGACATGTTATAGTAATTAGTATTAAACTTCTCTTATTGAGAGCATTATGCTGGCAAATCTGTACTCAGCCACTTCCAGAAAAGATTGGCTTTGCCATGCAAACACTTTTTAATTAGCTTAGCAGAAACAGGAACTTGATTTTCCTTCCCCAGTATGATTAAATCCTGTTTTGGATTAAAATAACTTCTACTATCTTAATCCATACAGCTCCAGAAAACAAATTGCACAATATGTTGGAAAGGGATGGGAAAGACTTGGAATGGGAAAGACTGTCTTTAAGTTGAATCGACACAGATGCTACTTTATGCTATATGATTTGTTATTGGAAATGGGTCTTGACATCCATACAGCTACTGCATGACAAGAGATAGTCCTTAGCGTGTCAAAGAAATGTATTTTACCCTTCTTCTATATATATTATTAAAAGTCACTATAAAGTTCAACACAAGAATTTCCTGTTTCATAGGAAAAAGAAGCACAATGACCACAATATCAGGTATGTTAAAAAAGTGTTCATTAAAAGGATTCTGTGAAGCATTGAAAGCTGATGTCCACTCTGTCCATTGAGATGAAGATTTCATGTTGTAATTAGAAGTAAAAAAAAAAGAGAGACTGTACTTCCATCTGTAATGTACTAAAAAGAAACACATATAGGTCATGGCTCAAAAGTGGATCCCAAGACAGCTGAAATCTGGCAAGGGAGATTTCTAGCTTAAAAATGATCTCTTTCTCTTTCTTCCTAGTTACTTTGGAAACTCAATTCAGCCAACAGGTAACATTCCCACTAAAGCCAGGCATTTTTGAGAGTCTGTACACTTTGGCTCTTGTCCTTCACTGTTCTTTTTGGCTTGCCAGTTCTATATTTTAATCCTATGGGCTACAGAGTTCATTCAAATTTCTTTAAATAGAAATTTTTAAAAAGTCAAGAAGAAAGAGCCTTTTAATGAAGAAAAATCAAACAAAAAGTGAAGGGTCTGGGAAGCAAAGCCCTATGTACACTAGGGTTCAAGTTAATACTATATTAGCCCAGAGCTAAAAGACAGCTGTTTCACAGCTTGAAATAACATACTTGTTTCTTTAAGATTAAAAAAACCCACATTTAATTCTGAGTAAAACCAGATAAAATACAATGCTTATTTTATTTTTATAACATTTCTATTTCTTCATTTTCAAATGAAGAGTCTCTTTCACGTTTGCACTGACTTTGTGAGTGCAAGACAAACTACAAGACAAACTGCATCAAAAACACACCTACTAGAGAAGAGAGAGTTACGGCAAAAATTTCTAAAACAACAGGGAGAGCAAAGGATTCTGTCCTGTCTCAGGATGCAATATAACAGGACTGGATTTAGCAGCTGGCTATTTCTGCTGCATTGGGAGGTTAATGTGGGGACCCATGGAGTGGCATCATTAACTGAGACCACAATTGGGTGGACTACTAGTTTTCCTGAAATTACTCAGAGTCTCAATGGTGGAAGGATGTAGTCATGTTTTAGTGGATATAAACCAAGTTGGGAATCTATCAATTAACTGAACCACCCACCTTGTGAGAACAGAATCAGAGAAACTGTAGCTGTTGAAGAAATTATATCTGTGCATGCTACTGTCATTCACAGATTTCTTGCCCTCCTTCTTCATTTTCTTTTCAGAAAATTGTCTTATTTGTCTATTTTGTCTTTTCTACCTGAGGCATGTCTTTGCTACACAGACAAAAATTTGGTCTGCATAATGATATCATGTATTGGCTTTCATTCTTCTCTTATGTAGTTTGTGGCTGACAAATGTTTTGCCCCTATGAGTAAGTAAGCCTTTTTGAGGGGAATGTTTGACTGATGAATGCCCCAGACTAATTCCATATCTTTTTTCCTTCCAAGATGAAACTATTCCTATCAAGAACTGCATGTAGGTACAGGAATGTATGAACAATTAAAGTTGATTGGTCATACTACCATGTAATACTTCCCTTAAAAGAGGGGAAATACTTACAATTTTAGCCACTGTGGTGGAATTACAATGGCTCAGGAAGAACTTTCAGTAAGAGAGAAAGGATGAGGTGATCTAAGGTTATCAAAGAACACACCCATAGAAATTGAGGCCAATTAGGGTTGCCAGGCTGTCATATTAATACTGCCACATATGAAGAAAGACCTCTGAACTGTAAGCTTGAAGGTAAGAATTATCTTGTTTTCACTTTTTTGTAAACTGGGTACTTCTCAGACTAAAAAAAAGATAGACCTGATGATTAAATTAATCTGTAATAAGTAATCTGGATAAGAGCCACACATCAAATGATACATTTAGCAAGAATAGCAGGACAGAGAACAGATAACTAATTCTGCTTATGTTTACCTAGTGATGGTGCAGTTCAAAGGAATCATGCTACATTGAGAGACAATTAGTGGGGCTTTCAAAATGGGACTGAAATTAAGTTTCCTGTATCACTTCCCAAGAAATTCACAAGTTATAAATAAGCAATTTAATAAGCAATTAAAATTGTAACTGGCCATCAGAAAAATCTAATAACCAAATAATAGTAATAGGATTTCCGTCTTTTTTGACAAGCTGCTAACATAAAGAAGAAAAAAAGAATGGGATACTTAGTTTGTTTAATGCAATGTATATTACATTAGCAAAGGAGAAAAGATTTGACATTGTCACACCTTATTTACATTATGACATATTCTTCAAATAATTTCATGTTGCCATAACTACTTTTTGTCGGTTTCTTCCTCACCCTCGGGACTTATGGGCACAGTGCCAACTTCTAGTCAGGCACAAATAATACTCTATTCTCTAGGTTACATTAGAAGTTGGCTTTGGGGACATGAAACACAGCAGTTCAGAAGGAAGTGTCCTGTTTGGATTGAGGTAATATGCTAGGAAGTTGGCATATGTTCCTGCTTTTCTTGGAACGAGAACAATACAGACCACACCAATAATTTATATACCAGGTATCATTTGCTTTTAATCCTTTGTTACTCATCAGAAGCAGCCTACAACAGGTTCACTTGGATAGTCTGATTACATTGGCTAGTAGGATCACCACATATTCAATCATAAAAGTAGAATACATTTAGGTTATTGAAATATGACAGCAGACCCCTTTCAAAAAAGTGCATTAACTGAACTGCATCATATATGTGTGTTTGATGAAATCAACATTTTTGATCAATAATCTATGACAGGAGTTCTGAAACTATGCAATATTGTGATTTCCCTCAAAATCAATAAAACTAGATTTCACTAGGTTGGGCAAAAAATAAACATACAACTTATTTTTAACAATTACATACTGGTCTGCATGTTAGGTAAAACAATGACAGAACCATACACTTTTTAAAATAAAACTGTTTCATTGGAAATAAGTATCTTACTTCCTATAAGTGCCATAGCAAGTGGTTGTCTTGCTGGCTTTCGTTAGCTAGCAAGACAGTTTTGTGAGAGGAATTGCCACTGAATACTGGATCTGAGTTGGCATAGTTTCTCCAGTACAAAGAGAGATCGTTGAGATCATCCATGTGACTCTAGACAGCTGCTCCTAATGAGTAGACCATAGAAACTGTTGTTTTCATAGTCAGTTTATGACTGAAGTGGTTGTGAGTTGGGATTTGTCAGAGTTTGCAGCAGCAAACACATTCAGAAGCATACACAAGTAAATGAACTCAGCAGGATCCAACTTCTCTTTATATATAATATAATATGAAGTAAATATACAATACCAAAGCTCTTTCAAGGTGGTAGCAAATAGAAGCAGAGGAGAGGAGTTAACAGTTTCAGTTTCAGTTTCAGTTCAGAGCTCAGCACAGACTCAGAGCTGCAGAGCTAAGCCACGCCCAGGCTCCAGACTGTCCCAGTCCCCATTGGCTGACCTTGTTGTATGCCTATTCATTGACTGACTTTGTTAACATGTTTCTTACAAGTCATGAACTCTCTCATATACTGACAGGATTTATACTAAGCTCAAACTTGCAAAACTGTCTTTATGGGCAATATGCTTGATTATATTTTAATCACTTTTTATTTATTTTTTAAAAATGTATATTGGAGAGATTAAGACCCTTTAGACTGGGAAGGTATTACTATATTCATCAGGTGAGTTTCCTTCTTAAAAATTAATGGGCTAAATTTGATCTTGAAAGTTTTAAGAATGTCTATTTTTTTTTAATATGTAGCAAAAGGGTATTTAGTATATGGATCTTGGAAAGTTAATTATGGATTAAGGGACCAGAGGGATTTGGAATTACAGCTTTGAAATATTTAGGAGACACTTTTTCATGGGCAAATGGAGACTGTTTTCAGTTTGATCTGTTCCAATTTGGAGGTCCCACAATTCAGTTCAAGGCTGAATCCAAAGCATGACCAGATCACTTGCAGTGACTAAGAATGGCTGAGACTTAAAAATAGACAAGAAAATGAGAAAATGTCTTGAAAGAGGTTATTTGTAGAACTGAAAGTTCAGCTTTATTCATTCCACTGCCTGGTAAAAATGACTATTCTCATGAAATACTGATTTTTTTTAAAAAAGTATGTCTTACCTTATCCCTTGCATCATTCAGAAGGTCTTCCAGCTCAGAAAAACTAAAACTGGCTACTGTGATAAAGTCGCTCATGACTGGGACAAATTTATCACTTGGTTCCCGCATACGCCTCTTCTGATAATCTAGCTCCTAAGGAAAAAAAAAATGAAACAAGATAAATAACAATATAAAAAGATAACACATAAACAAACTTTAGAAGAAACACTGAAAAATGACAACTGAACCCTTTTAAAAATAATTCCCATATCCAAATCAAGTCAGCTTAGTTTAACTAGAATTATTGAAAATCACAATTAACACATCACACCAAACCAGAAGTGTTTTCCCACTTTCTTTTGCCTCAGAAGTTGCAGGAGCTATGTTCTGAGACACAATGATGTTAACAAATGGCAGGATTAAACATTCTTGGTCCTTTACAGAGATTTCCAGGTAGTTTATAGATAGTAATGAATGTGTTCTGTACATTAGAATTTTATACATTCATTTCCACTTGTAGTTTTGTATTTGTAACCAATTTTTTTTTTGCATCTCTGAAGATTAGCTATCTTGCCACTACAGATTTTCTGTTTCCTGCAAGCTTTAGGTTATCTGTACTTGCAGATAAACCATTTTGTGATTTGCAATCCTTATGAAATGAGTTTATATGAAACATTAAGATAAAATTAAGCAAATCACATCACGGCTTAGGATGATGTATGATGGCAATGAAAAGGGGAAGAAAATAAGGATTATCTGGAAAGACTCAAATTAAGAAAGGCCAAGAATCACCAAAAAAGCAACCAACAGCTTGAGAACATTACATTATATTTATGTTGTGACCCACCAGCACCCAGCAGAGCTGGTGGCCGAATCAGACAGTGATGAGGTTGGGGAGGAACATAGGCCAGTCCAGGAGTCTGGGGAAGGATCTAATGAAGGTTCTGCATCAGAGGCAGAGTTGGGGCCAGGGCTGTCTGCCAGTTATCACCTGCCTTCTGAGTCGGGTAACATTGGGACAAAATAACAGCTGAAGCCTGTTCCTGATGTACACATGCGCAGAGCTATCAAGAGACAGGAACAACTGAGGAGCCAGGGTCGACTCGGAAGGAAAGGCATAGGTGGACTGTTCACCTCTGACGGATTAAAAGAAGAGCAAAGGGGAGGGGAGTTTGCAGGAAACAATTAGTTCATTTTAGTAATACTTGTTTCTGACTTCATGACAATTAACTGTAGCTTCAGTGTGGCCTTCTAGATCCCTTCCAAGCCTGATAAAAGCCTGTAATGTGTAGGACTGTTTTTGTTTGCTCTAAAGAACATTTTCTGTAACTGCAATAGAGATTTGAGCAATACGAAAAGGCTTCTTTCTCAGCTTGGAAGGCCTAGGTCAGAATGATTATAAGGTAATGTCAAAACCTAAGAATGATTATAAGGTAATGGCAAAACCTAATCTATTCTCTACTAACAAACAATTGCAAAACAAATCATTTGGAATCAGAATAGAGCTGGAAAGGACCTTGGAGGTCTTCTAGTCGAAACCCCTAGTCAAGTAGGAGTTTGTATAGCATTTCAGACAGGTGGCAGTCCAGTCTTTTCTTAAAAACCTCCAGTGATGAAGCACCCACAACTTCTGAACGCAAGTTGTTACACTGGCAAGTTGTTCTCACTGTTAGGAAGTTTCTCCTTAATTCCAGGTTGCTTCTCCCCTTGATTAGTCTCCATCCATTGTTTCATATGGTGCCTTCTGGTGCTTTGGAAAATAAGTTGACCCCTCTTTGTGGCAGCCTTTTAAATACTGGAATATTGCTATCATATCACCCTTAGTCCTTCTCTCTAGACTAGCCATACCCAAATCCTGCAACCATTCTTCATATGCTTTTGTCTCCAGGCCTTTATTCGTCTTAGATGCTCCAGAAAACTTGTTACCATGCAATATGCTGTAGTTATAATTTTCATTCCAATTTTGACAACACAAAGACCCTATCCTACTATGATTGAGGATGTCTGAACATTTCTAAAAAAAAAAAAAAACTCTTGCAAATATTTTGAATGACCTCAGGAGGTCAGTCAAGGACAATTTCAAACAGAGTTGTTATCCCCTTCTTTGCAAGACTGTTGCTTCCTAGCAGAGTTTACCACTTAAATTTAACTACCTCTGCATAGCCTTCAGTTACTTAGAACAGAACATTACTTTACTGCCACCACCATCCCGACAAATTACGATAATAACTCATTTGGTTAAACTTTCTTATTTGAGGTTACATTTGCTGCTCTTGTCACTTTTTTTTTTTCAAAATGAAGGTTTTGACAAAATCTTTTGGCCAGAGGACTCTGCTGGATGTCTAATCCTAGAGTAAAATGGATTGATAGGAAAGTATTAAGAATCTGATTTCATAAAGAAGGAAGTGAAGAATCTGATTATATTTTAAGGCAGGAAATCCAGAAAATTATAGAATTAGAGAAAGCTGCCTTATAACAACTCAGTTCATCTAACTCATTATTGTCTACTTTGACTAACAATGAATATTAAGGCACATGCTTATCTCACTTCTAACAAATCATGGAGTTTGACTTTGGATCTCTTAGCACATCTTTATCCAAGCAACAGGACTTCCTTCCCCAACACTATACTTGTATTTTATTTGGTAATTATAAGGCATTGTTCTTTTTACCTACTCTCCTGTTTTTTCCCTCTAAACTGAGGTAGCAAACTCCTTTGATAAGGTATTAACACTAATGGCTTTATTACAATGATGGTTTATTTACTGCTCTTAGTTTTGACTGGAATAAGTACCTTTGGTTGGCATTGGTTAGGATGCTCTTTATTTTATCTTTTGCTTGGAAGAAAAGCTTAGAAACCAATGCTGCATTGCTATAGACAGCACCCAACTGAAGACATGTGTTTAAAAATCCTGCTTTCTACTGTTTGTCTGAACAGTTTTACAGTGAAGTCAATCCCATAAGAGTTACAAATGCCATTGGCAGGAGAGCTGATGCCTTGGCAGAAATCCTCATAAAGAGAAGTGAAGGTTTACAGCTTTCCATTTTGATTTACTTTGCTTTGCTGGCTGTAGTCTGCAAAGTTTCTCAAAGCTAGCCTCACATCTCATTTTCAAATGGTGCTGCCAGCCCTGGGAAGCTACGGATTACAAAGTGCCTCTGTGAGCAGCTGACTGTAAATCTATTTTTAGTCTGATGTTTGTAAGAAGGGGCCTTGAAGAACCCTCTCCACTGTCAGTGCCAGGACTGTGGTGAGAACATGTTGGAATGCAGTCAACAGTTGCGCCTTTTTTTCCTTTTTTCCTGCCGTCTCCTCCCAACAACAGCCTTCTATTGTTGTTACAGTGCTACGTTTTTATATACGTCCAAAAGAGTGAAATGAATGAGCTACCCTGGAAGATGTTTAGCTGCCAAGTTTTAATAATCATAAAATGATATGGGAGAGAAAAGAACTGGTGCATGAATGGGGTAAAATGCTTGGCCAAGAAGGAGAAGGTACCTCAAGGACACTGGCTAAGTTGAGAGTAAGTAGTTTGCCATTCAAGAAATGCATCTTGCTATCTCTCGCTTTTATGAAATAGCTGAGTTGTGTTGCTGAGACACAAAGGTCTTTCTTATTAAATTAAAAATTCTGCCTGTTCTGGAAGAGGGGCAAAGCAAAGAGAATTTGTCAAGTAGTACACCTAGGGTTTGAGAACTTCCTTCTGAGGATTAGCAAACCAACTGGCCACCTGTTTGCCACTGCTTGACTTCCTATAATATTTGGCTTTAAAATGCATATTAAAAACACACGTTGAGAAGCACTTAATGAATTGGACATACTTTTTTAATATCTTCTAGAATGGGTTTCCCCCCCCCCCCCTATATTGGAAAGATTAATGCCTGCATCTCTGATGCAAATATCTTTTTGAGGGTTTATGAGTCAAGGGTTTGTAGCATGAAGAGCAACAAGAAGGTAAAGGGCATTATTTAAACACAGTGGAATAAATTCCAAATTGTACTCTGAACATAAATTAAAAAGAAGTTTGAATGTGTCTACTAGGGACTAAAGATGTTTGGAACTAAATCCCTGATCTGTGATACTCTAAAGCAGTGGTGGCGAACCTTTTACTTACCGAGTGCTGAAAAGTACATGCTTTGTGTGTGCCATCTGCACTTACATGCGGCTCCTCCATCTGTGCATGCATGCAGCTTTTGCATGTGCAATGCAAGCATGCTGCTGCAAGCACTCACGCACACATGAGAAATCGTGTGTGCATGCTCAGAAGTCCAAAGACCAGCTGGATTTCCTGCTGCAATCACGTGCTGATGCCCAAAGACCAGCTGGGTATCTGCAATCACGCATGCGTGCATGTGCAATCACATGTGCATGCTTAGCTGGAGTAAGTTGGCTGACAGCTTGTGTGCCCAGCAAGATGGCTCTGCATGCCACCTGTGGCACTCATGCCATAGGTTCGTCATCACGGCTCTAAGGTTTATTATCCTTCAAGAGAAGCAAGGAATTGATACCACTTCCATTGTACTTGCAGTAGTCATTTTAAATCTTATTGATAGACAGAGGTCTTTAGCCATTTTTTTTTATAAGTGAGGATTAATCTAAATTAAAAGCGAGTCTTCTCATTTGTCTAGTTCTCACTTATATGATCAAAAAACTGCTAAATATCTCTGTCTAACAGTAAGGATTAAAATAACATTTGTAGATAAACTGAGCAGCAGCAAATAAAAATGATTTAATTCAATCAGCTGAAATATCACAGATTAATCTACTAGAGGAAGTAGGAAGAGAAAATAAGGGAGAGTTATAACTTTCCCATATACCTATTGTTCCTAAATAACCCCACAAGTGGAACATGGTATTTATAGCTCCAAGAAAAAAGTATTATTATGTACTTTGAATATATCCCTCAGTATGTCTGCTAATGCAGTGCACCACCAATGGCTACTTAACCCATTATATGGTGACTTGGTATAGGTTACAATCCTGTGTTAGACTCATTCCTTGTAAATGAAACATGCAGTAAACATCGAGTAAAGCTTGGCTTTAACATTTCATTGTTCTACCTCCAAAGGACTGCACCAACTCTCTTAAGGAAATTACTGAAAAATGGTATTTGTAGTCAAATAATTCAGTAAGACAAATTAGATGAAATGATAAGCCTCTAAAATGTCTCAACCTGCTGCAAATGTTTAATTTTAAGAGGCCATTTGTTATTGCAAATTAATCCAGCAGTCTCAAGTCACAGGCAAGCAGCATGACTAAAGGAAGGCCACACAGAAGGCTCATGACAGTTAAAATGAGAAAAAAGATGTTTCTGCCCATAGCTCCCACCCCCAGGTTCACACATTTGCAATACTCTGAAGAATTCTGTATGACTAAGTCTTTCTGTTTGCAAAAGCTGGCTGGCTCCATTCCTTATGAGTTCAGTGTGATCCCATAGAAATTACCCCCGAGCCTGTGCAATTAATCCAGAAAATAGACTATTCAAAGCCTGAGCTACTCCGTAAAAGACAAGGTTTCAATATTCCAAACCCTTATTTTAAAAACAAATTACAATGGAAATTTTTTCTACCCAACTGTATGCAAGAACTAGAGAAAAGCCAGAAACAGTGTGAAACGCCATGGCTCATTCATAAAATACCATTTGCCTACTGAAAGGGAGACAAAAGAATCCTGCCTTACAATCTGAATAAACACTTATCTGGACTGATTTTATATAGCTCCCTACAATCTATCTATGTATTTACATCACGTATAAGGTTCTGATAGGACCGGGGTGTCAAACTCGATTTCATTGAGGGCCGCATTAGGGTTGTGCTTCACCTTAGGAAGCTAGGGTGGGCGTGGCCAGGGTGGGCGTGGCCAGGGTGGGCATGGCCAGCTTGACGTCACTCATTACAGGGGTACCTATGGCGGCCTGAGTGATCTGTGAGTGAAAACAGGCTTCTGAGCTCTGTTTTCAGCTGGGACGGCCTCCTGCCAGTGAAAACTGAGCTTGGGAGGGCTGCATGCGGGTCTCCCGAGCTCTGTTTTCACTGGCAGAGGGTTGTAGGAGGCCGTCCCAGTCAAAAACAGAGCTCAGGGGTCCATTTTTGCTGACACAGGCACCACAGGCCGATCCTTCACTTTTTCCAGGGCAGTCCCGTGGGCCCGATCCAAGCACCCTGTAGGCCAGGTCTAACCCCTGGGCCTTGAGTTTGACACCCCTGTGTTAAGATATTAAAAGGCCAAAAGGCCAACTAAGTGGGGGGAGAGACAGAGAATACTTAAAAGCTTTGAGTAGGAGGCACTTGTGTTTACTTCTTAATGTAATAAAAGGTTTAAAATTATATGATAACCTTCCCCCATTGGGGGCCCCCTAGGTGTGTTGGACTTCAGTCATTGCAGTAACTCAGTAATTCTGGGGAACAAAAGATCAATACATCTGAAGAGCTCTGGCTTGGGAAAGGCTGTTCAGCAAGGTGGCTATCTTCTTTCAGACTTGATCTGCCTGCTCCCTCCCTACTTGGTAATCATTCTGGCAGGCAATAAATGCCTTAATACTTGGGCTATACCCCGCCTGTGTAAACCTGTCCGCAGAGACCACATCTAACACCTGCTCAGAGACTCAAAGTCTCTGAAAGAAAAAAAAGTATTAAACATTTGGATTAGCACCATTGATCAAATTGCCTTTCCCTTGCTCACAGCCCCAGATCAAACAAATTTCCTTGCACATCTGTTAATGCCATCACATCAGCTTTCATAAGAGATATAGCAATGAGGGTTAGGGAATGGTCTCAGAGAAACAGGCTTTGCTTGATAATGAAGAAAAGCTCCTTCTTCTCTCAACAAAACACCCTCTGCTACTAATCCCTGGTGGGACATTTTTAAAGTTGTGTGTTTAGAAACTATGACATACTTACAGATTCAACAGCTTTCAACCCAGTCTTTATGTTATGAACTTCTTTCTCCAACTCCACTAGGCTGCAAGGAGACACAGAGAGAGTGGTTTAAAGCAAAAGTGCAATGTTATAAGAATGGTAGAGGAACTGCTGAAGTAGAGCCAGCTATCTGTCTTTTCAGGGTCATATTTTCTCCCCAACACCAGCCCCCCAGCAGGTACTAGAACAGAGAGAGCTGTCCATTCTTCTGTTCACTGTCTTTTAAGAGCACACTCAGATTCTTCAAAAGTATGAGATTTGGCCTCAGATAACTGCAACATAGGAGGCAGGCTACCAGAGCTATGATCACAACTAAGTCTTTTCATCTGACCAGCTTAAATAAAGTGCAGCAGTCTTTGTTTGCTATTACTTGGTGTTCTTACATTTACTTGGTTGATTCCATGTTGATTAAATTCTAAAAATAAAAATAACTATGTTGCCAGTCACTCTAAGCACCTATTGTGGAAAGGCATGATAGAAATATTATTCATTAACTGCTAATTGCTTAAAAGAAAAAAGGAGGTAGCTCCAGGAGATCCATCTGACTCAAATTATAAATATTCCTTATACCGACAATTAACTATTTTTAGTGCTATGCATGCTCTGAAAATGATTTGGAAGTGATGTTTCCAAATGCAAAGCATAGGAGCAGCATTTCTTTAAAATAGCTGTAACCTTTTAGCCTTCTGCATAAGTCTAAAAAGATACAGTTGCTATAATGGGCAGCTCATTAACGTTGCTGCATGCTTATTTAGTTTTTTTTTTTTAAAGCATGCTGTCAGTAACTTTCAACCATGTCTGGATTGAGACCAGACAGCATGGAAATGCTTTAATCAGCTTTACAGTTACCCAACTGTTTCTAGAAACTGCTTCAAGTATTTTTTAATATTTCATTTCTTCCAATTATGTTAAAAGCAACATAATTATGTATCCCATTTAAAACACATAGCCAATCAAAATAGGCTAGATTGGTTAAACCTTGGGGGCAGATTTCAGTGTGGCAAATCTGCTGGCCATCCTATAAACTTCCTATACAACAACCTTCAGTACCTATTACAGATATTTTTCCCTAGACAAATGCTTGCTTGGATTTAATACTGACTACTCTTTGGTACCCCACCCCCCAGATCTGCTATAGGAATTGTGGCAGAATGTTTTTTTTTTATTCATAACATACCTATCCGATCTTAACATATTTTTGTGGTGGATGAAAACTTTTTTATATTCTTCTTGATTTAATTATACTTTATCTAGGTTATGTTACGCGGCTTCTTTGTGTTTGTTAACTTAATACATTTTGATTGTTAAATCTTTTTCTAGAACTGGAAGTGTTAGACATTAGCATATAAAATGAAATAAAATTAATGCTTCGAATACGAGCACTGTATATCAGATACCCAACTGATGCATTAACTAAAACCAGAACTGTGTATAAAATAAGCTCAATTCAAAACATTAACATGCTTCAAAGCAAGGCAATAAGAAAATAGTACAGTTCTCTTAATGTTCTTTAGGCCTTCTGAAAGAACTGGGATTTATTGACTTTCAAATCTCTAACATTTACTTTCAGATACAGTTATATAGAGCCATACTGTGAATCAAACAATATCTTTAAATAAGTGAAAAGGGATTATTGGAACAGGAACTTATAAAATGTAGCGTATCCTTTACTGATGTAACTGATAGCTTGTTAATTTTATATTTAAAAAATCCTGACTTTCAGTTTTATCAATGGTGATATATTTTGTTTTCTGTTTGATCCAAGGGATCAAAAGTTACTAAAGTTATTGTGGGAATGCTCTGATATTACGATAAGGTTTTGGTTCTTCTTTGTTTCACAATTCTACAATACTTTGAGCATTAAAGACTATATAACATATTTAAAAGATATTGAGATGGATAAACAATTTTGATATTATTCACATGACACTTTGGGATATTCTCACATTTTTGAAAAAAATCAAATATGCTCACTTTATTTGCAATTCATGGGCTATTAAGAATATTAATATTTATTCCATATTTAGTTATTCAATGTTAATCTATGAATTAATGTATTGCCAATCAAATTGTTATGGGTCAGCTCATCCTGGACACTTTTGTTAGATCATTTCCTGCTTAGAACCAACATACACTGAAATAGCATATTTATTCTCTGTTAATACTCAAAAATATTACTCAGTATTAACTGAATTATAGAGGTATTCACTGATTAAAAGTTGAAGACTCTTGTACTCAAGCATTTTAATCTGAGAATGATTTTCTAAAGTCCATTATATTTTTTACTGATAACTATATCTGCTTCTGTATGTCCCCTTTACACAGAATGCTGATCTACAGACCATAAACACATCTCAACATAATCACCCATTGTTACTTTAGCAGCACCACTTTATTTATTTATAAAATATCAGTTTCATATCTGATACGTTCTCATTATACACTGCTTAGAGTCATTCTGTGAGTGAGATGACTGATCAAATTTAGGATCGGTCCGCCTATCTCACAGAATAATTCTGGACAGCATGCAATGAGAACATATCCGCTCTTAATATAATATATATCAGATAATATACCTAATCTTAGCCAAATGGCAAGAAATGACACTTACTTGACTTTTGCTGCTTCTGGAAGATGTTGCAGTTCAGACTGTACATCAAGCACATCTAGGTAATTCTTTTCAAAGATCATTATCAAGTAATGTAATAAGGTAATATTCCTATGAGAAATAGTCAGGAAAGAGTCAGGAAACAAAGTCAGGGTAAGAGTGATTACCATGCTATATCTGAAAAGCCTCAGATGAAATCAAATTCTTAGCCTTAGATTCACATTTTAAAAATAAAATTGATGTAATAGCTACTTCCCCAGGCCTTTGGGTCAGGCTGAGTAGAACCTCAATCTGAGGATCTATAGTATATTTTAACTCTGATTGCCATTTTATTGATTTGAAAGGGTTTAATGTTAAGTATTCTTTCTTTCTTGGTTTGATTTCTCTTATCTTTATGGACACACCCGAGTCACTTTATCTGACCAGGCAGCCATGTAAACGCTTTTATTAATTGAATATTTCACATCTTTTGTGCTAAAAAGTAAGAGTGAATACTTATTTGTCTTCAAATGTGATGTGTATGATGACTGCCAGCACCCTTGACATTCTGGGAGCTGCATTGCAAAAACATCTGGTGGACTAGATGTTCCCACCTCTGCCCTGAAGACTCAAATGATTATTTGCAAATGACTCAACAACAGAAGCAACACTGTACAAAGTACAACGGCCTCCCAGCAAAACACCCCAAGCCTCCAAGACTATTCAATGGTTATATTGTTTTGTTTGTGCATGTAATTCCCAAATGAAGAGTCTTGCATTTGCTTGGGTCCTTGATACATTTTTAATTTGGAGATAGAAGTTCCTATCTTCTGAACCTGACTGTGAAAATGGAACAATTTGGAAGAGCAGGAAAGAGATGCTGACAATTTGGGTTAGAAAAATTAACATTCCTAATAGCCTTCTAGAGAAGCTGACTTCCTTTCTTCTTTTAAAATAACTTTTTTATACTGCAAAAAAGTTCACTCCTAGTGATATGGAAGGATGCCACCAGAGTTGAAATTTAGCAGGTTCTAGCAGGTTCGCTAGAACCAGTAGTAATTTTTTTAAGCAGTTCGGAGAACTGGTTGTTAAAAGAAATCTCCTTTTGTTTTTTTCCACTTTACAGGGTTAATCATGTAAGGAAGGCAGGAAAGAAACATTCTGGTGTTGTTTCTAGCCTAATCTTTATTGCCCTATTTCTGCAAAACTGCCCACTCAGTCACATGACACCCCCCCAGCCACGCTCACCAAGCCACACCCACAGAACCGGTAGTAAAAAAAATGGAATTCCACCACTGGATAGCACATACATTTATGGATGCTCTCAAAATGAAAAACAAATCATTTCTTTCTAATCATCAAGTGTCATTGGATAGAAGCACTGTAAAACAGCTACAGAGATTGTGAACTATCACTAGTTTCTTGTAGCAACAAAGACAATTTCAAAATAAATTGCTGGCTATTTATACAAAGAGAAATATTCTGCCTCTTAGATTTAAAATATTTTACCATGCCCTGAAGATGAGTTGGGATTTTTTTTTTTTTAATTCCCATGTGTGTGCTAAATTTTTTCAGCTTGAAATTGCACATATACCATTAAATAATTTTAGCCTTGGAGAGATTTTTTTTTTTTTAGTTTTAAAAACATTGCTGTCTTTTAGTTTTACCTAGAGTAATTGTTGTTATTTTCAAGACTAGCAGAAATATCCTTTTGGTACAAAGCTGTTTTCTCTGTTTCAAGTTTGCACCAAAATTAATTATATGGACTGTAACCAATTTTAATGTAAAATCTTTTTTCAGATGTGCATGCATATGATGAACAAAATTAATCAACAGTATTTTAATTGTCTTTTGTATTATGAAAACTCCCTTGAAACATTAAAAAAAAAAAAACCTGAAATGCAGTATTGAAGATTTATCATTAAGTGAACCTACTTATCTATGCTAGATTTGGTGTCCGCAATCTTATTCAGGCTGGAAACCTTAAAGCCAAACGCATTTCCTCTTTGTCCCTTGTTCATGTAATTGCCAAAGGCCAACACGACCTCCAAGAGCTGCTTCAGGCGCTTGCTGCGGATCAGCTCTCGGGAGGCCAGGAGAATAGCTGAAAGAGACAAGAAGGGCCATTAGATTGACGTACTGAACTTATGATAGTTGAAAGGGAGAATGTAGAAGGATCTCCCTAACAATGCATATTACATTTTTCTAAGCTCCTTTCTCACTTTTCAACACAGGAAGTGCAATACTGAGCATGGAAACAGACAACTGTATGTGTTTGTTTGTTTGGTTCTGATTCTGCGGAAAGGCTTTTGGGAGACACAGGCATTTTACTAAAGAGCTTTTGCATTACATATCAGGATGCATAGAGCCAAAGTGGGTAACCTGCACTCCCAGACTGCTCCATTGTCAACCCTCTCACTGCTCCCAGGAAATGAGATTGTCAAGGATTGTGACAAACTTTCTTTTGCAATAATCTTGATCCAGCCCCAGGATTGATAAGCTCCATCCAACCAACCAAGAAACTGGGATCCAGCCAAAGAGCTAGAAATCTCGGGCTTTTTAATTCATAACACAAACTACAGTGGCATCGATTTTCTTCTGCTTAAGCTTGCACAGAATGCTTCAGTTCAGAATTCAGCATTCTTTGGGCAGGATGACACCTCTGACACCTGGAATATGTTACTGTTTGTAAAAAATATAACTTGCCTTCCACTTTTGGCTTAGCTTCAGCAAGCCTCTCTGGAAACTTCTTCTTAAAGAACAATGCTTGAAGTCTTTGTTGGTAGTGATCAATCCTAGAAATAAAGCAGCAAGAGATATGAGCTGCATTTCAATAAGTCTTTCGGCAAAACTGAATACCTGTAATACCAATTGATTTTTATTCAAAGTCCATCTTACTACTAGAACAGAAATCCCTGAATATGAAAAATATAATCAGCTGCTTTGCCCGGAGACAATGGCTTGCAGACAAGGATCAATCCTAAATCTCATAACAATCATTCACTTTATTCCCCTGAAGAATATTGACACCAAACACAGAAGAAAAAGAGTAGGAAGAAGTTTCCAGTTCAATGAAAGTAATGTTTTCCTAGTACATTTCCAGTATTTTACACAAAGGTCACTCTTAGGCACCACTAACGTGAGTTTTAAGCTTTCAATTCCACTGCACAACACAGCAATTCACACAAGGATAGAGTTTGTTACTCAAATGCATGATAACATTTTCATATAGTTTTCATAGGAAAAGCAGGTGATTGAATTTCGTCGACAAATTTGTTGACAGCTATGTAATCAATAAGGATTTCTAAACTACAATGATACTGTTTGAAATCTTGCATTGTATCAGCAGTCCCCATTTTGGTTTTCTCAATTTATTAGATTTAATTTCCATAACTGTATGTTAGCAAGGTCATAAGGTCTAGGAACTATGAGGGCTACATTTTTCTATAAAAAGATAAAGGAGTCCCTGTGGATTTTACTCTGCTAGTCATTGCTGACTATAGAGGGTGGTGATCATCTTCATTTCAAGGCCACTGAGCCACCACTGTCCAAAGACTTTTCTGAAGTTATGTGGCCAGCATGATGTCATGCAGTGCACCTTCCCACTTTAGTGGCACCTGTTTATCTACTTGAATTTGCATGCTTTCGAACTGCTAGGTGGGCAGGAGCTGATGTAAAGAAGGAGCTCACCCTGTTGTGTGGCACTGAGGTTTTCCAGCTTACAAATCCAGTCTTAACTACTCAGCCACCAGGTCACCCCCATATTTTTCTGTAGAGAGTGCAAATTTATATTAAAATATTCCCTCCCTTTTTCTCTCATTCTCCATTACATACAACCAGAACTAAGTATATACATATATGCACCTGCTCATTTCATAGAGGAAACGATCTGCTCGTGCCATGCGATCAATTTCATGCTTGTGTTCTTCCAGTAGGTCAATATCACTCTTCTCTGGAACAAACTTCAGTAGCTGGAACACCAAAAGTGTTTTTTTTTTTAAATAACAACAATACAGACATGAAACAACCCACCAGACAGGGGGATGTTGACAACATGAAAATTAACTAATTGATTGGTACTGAAAATGCTGCCCTACAGTACATCCTGCTATAATAGTATTTTTGAAGCAATGCATCTATAGTAGTTAAAGTGATCTTCCTGAAACATTTGCTTGATACTTTGTCTGCCTACTGTGATTTTGTTACATGGTTCCTAATTCCATATAGGATTTCTCACTTCCAGCTATTTGCTGCATATCTTGTTGATATTTAATAAAGAACTTCCTTGACACATAAGACCATTCAGAGTGTAACACTGTAAATAAAGCACTAAAAGTGTTCTTCCCATTCTTTCTCCAATACAAAGTTCTGTCTATTCTCTCCTCCATCCCCTCCAGCACATTTCTAAAATGGCTGCTTCAGAAAGATAATGAACAATGTCGGTATGACTAGATTTATAGGGTGCTCATTCAAAGCTTGAACTCCAAACACAGCTCATTCAGCAACATATTTTTTTAAAAAATCTAACTGGTGGGCTTGGCTCCACACATCCAATTGCCACTTCCAAAATATGTGGAAGATATAAGCCTGGTTTATGTGCTTGTTTACCAATTCATTAATTATTCCAAGGATTAGTTTAACTGTTACTGGGACACAGATGAGCTATTGAGAATGGAAGAAATCCTAGCTGCCACCCAAAAGTGAAAATGTGTAGAGGTAAAAATACAGGTAGTCCTCAATTTACGACCACAATTGAGCCCAAAATTTCTGTTGATAAGTGAGACATTTGTTAAGTGAGTTTTACCCCATTATGTGACCTTTCTTGCCACAATTGTTAAGTGAATCACTGCAATTGATAAGTTAGTTAGCCTGGTTGTTAGGTGAATCTCACTTCCCCATTGACTTGGCTTGTCAGAAGGCCGCAAATGGTAATCATATGACCCTGAGACACTGCAACCGTCATAAATATGAGTCAGCTGCTAAGCATCTGAATTTTGATCATGTGAGGACAGTGACAGCTGCTGCAAAGGTCATAATTTTGAAAACAGCTATAAGTCACTTTTTCAATACTGTTGTAACTTTGAATGGTCACTAAATGAACTGTTGTTTCTGGCCTTGACCGTGTGAATGGAAATTTTAAAAAGTCAAGTATTATTGGAAAATATAATTGGAGCTTCTCTTCAGAAAGTATAACAGGTAAAGTTAAAATACATCACATGCATCCAAGAATGTGTCTATGATCCCTAATGATTGTTTTGCTAAACGTCATTGTAGATCAGGGGTGTCAAACTTGTTTTCATTGAAGGCCACATCAGGGTTGTGTTTGATCTCCAGGGGCCAGGATGGGAGTGGCCAGGCTAGCTCAATGTCACTTGTGTCAGGGGTGCCTATGGTGGCTTGAACACTCTGCCAGTGAAAATGGACTCCCAAGCTCCGTTTTCGGCTGCCACAGCTTCCTGCAACCCTCTGCCAGCAAAAACGGAGCTTAGGAAGGTGGACCTCCCAAGCTCTGTTATTGCTGTCAAAAGGTTGTAGGAGGCTATGACAACTGTAAATGGAGTTTGCTGGCAGAAGCATCATGGACAGATCCTTCACTGTTTCCAGGGCAACCCCATGGGCCAGATCCAAGTACCCGCAGGCCAGATCCAGCCCCTGGTCCTTGAGTTTGACACCTCTGTTGCACTTTACCCCAAAAGAGCTATGTGTACCTGTGTGTACATACACAGAGATGAGGCTTTGCATTGTTATAGATTTTTAAAAGATGCTTCAGAGAATGGGGATACATAACACCTGTTAGTGACTACTTAAAGTAGCACAGCTGTTCTTTCACACAACTGCCCTCCAATGCTTGTATGTGATCCTGGGAAAAGACAAGTTTAAGGAGCTGCTGACAGGTGCATTGTTCATGTCTTGGCATGCTCTGAAGCACTTTTTCTCCTTCAAATTCAAAGCCTCATTCCTTCCTGATACAAATAAGCCTGCCTCATTAATGTACTCCATGCAGCAAATGAGCAATGGTTTAAGTCATTTTCTTTTGGAATACTTATTGATCTAAAAAATGTATATACCCATTCTCTTTTTGTCTTTGTAATTCCAAAGGCATTTGAGTAGGACTCTAGAGATTATAGTAGTAAATTTGGATATATTTAAGACAGTGTGGAATTTCAAGTGGTCAAGATTACAGCAGCAAATTAACAGGAGAGATAAAATACTCATGAATGCATCCCCCCCCCCCAGACAAGACATCTGAGGAATGGAAAGGGAATAAGAACAACTAGTGTTGTAAAAATTACCACTCAAAAAAGTATTTTAAAATGAACACAGGCTTCTCTTTGCTGTTTTTGTGAAATACCTCAAGGCTTCTACACACTATACTATTCCTCCTGCCTTCTTTCTTTCACCCAGATTTTAAAAATCTCTTTCTCCTTGCTATCTTTCATGTTCAGGAGCAATAACTCTTCACCTAAAGTACAAGAAGATTAGTAACAATCTACTGGACACCATTATTATACTCATTAACCCAATGGCAATGAGAAACATTGGAAGGGAAAAAAATCTGAAAGTAATCTGATCATCATGCTGGCATGTTTATAGAAATTGCTTGCCAAGATGTAACCTAATGAGAAAAGGAACCCACTCTCCTTTTACCACTGTCATCAGTGTTCAAGTAACTAAGTTTTTTCACCTGCTCCAACATATCTTTCGCCAGATCTTCTTCTTCATCCATTTTCAAAATTGCCTGGCGAATTTCTTCATTAGATAGCTTCAATCTGTAATAATATCATAACACTCTAAATTACTTTGCTCACACAATTCATTTAGGCAAATATGAAATTGTAGTAAGGATGTCCCAAAGGTGTTTGTCCAAAAGACAACTTGGTTTTTGTTTTTTTCGTTGAAAATATTTTGCTTCTGTTCAGTTCTGAACAGAAGAAGTTTCTTGTATGAGAGGTGAAACATTTTCAAGGAAAAAAACCCAAGAAAGTCAAGTTGTTTATTGGAAAAGCACCTTTGGGGCAACTAGGACCTAGATGATTGAGAATCTCCATAGATCTTCAGTGGGGAAGACTTTCCTTTATATCCATAAAGATAGGAACAAATGAAAGATCACAAAGAAGATTGCTCAAGAAAAATGATTGATTATGGTTACATTCAGGGCAACCCATATGTGGTAACTCAGAATATATGATGTTCTTTGAACAAAACATGTACACCAGAGTAAATTTCCATTAATGACTTGTCATGTGGAAAGTCTTCAGGATTTTCTTCAAGAAACCTTTACATTTTTACAATTGACCAGGGAAGAAAATCATAATTCACAATTATGGAAAAACCCAAAGCTTGATTTCTAGCATACTATACAAAGATGCAAGGAAAGCAGAAGGGAGGAAATTGTGATTAATAGTTGTCAACAATAAACTCTCTATTATATTTTACAGTGTTTGATATATAGATAGATAGATAGATATAGATATAGATATAGATATTTGTTATATTTCAGGAGTGTGAACATGTTTTTTATTGTTAATTCATATTTATTACACCATAAAATAAATTCACAGCATAAAATTTCAACTCACATCTCCAATGACATCGTAGCACACTATAAGATTTAACCCAAATATATTACAGTACAAAACAACCCACATATATTACAGTACAAAATAAAGAGACATTAACATGTAGTTTCCAACTTATAACTGTAATTGAGCCCAGAATTATGGTTGTAGGTGAGGCATCATGTGACCAGATCCCATTTTTCAACACTTTTTGTGGTGGTTGTTAAATTAACATTGTGGTCATTAAGCGAATTAAATTTTTTTCTAGTGGGCATTTTTTTGCCAGAAACCAGAAGTAAAAAAGCCATATTGTGGTCACATGACCCCAGGATGTTGTAAATGACCATAAAGGTGAGCTGATTGCCAATCACCCAAAATGCAATTGCATGGCTGTGTGCATGCATGCCTGCTTACTCAATCATCGTAATTCCAAACCAGGTTGCAAGGAGTTCTGAGGAGGTCTGTCCTAACTCTGGATTGTCTAAGTCAGGGTTGTCAAACTCGATTTCATTGAGGGCCACATCAGAATTGTGTTTTATCTCTGCGGACCAGGATGGGTGTGACCAGCTTGACCTCACTCATGTCGGGAGCTTGCAAGGGCTGCCTGCAGCCCCTCCCGAGCTCTGTTTTTTCTTCCAGAGGCACTGTGGGCCTGTCCTTCGCTATTTTCAGGACAGCTCTATGGGCCAGATCTAAGCACCTCATGGGCCGGATCTATCCCCTAGACCTTGAATTTGACACCCCTAGTCTAAGTGATCAGTAAAGTTAGGGGCTGCCTATATAATGAACTGACCAATGAGAATTAGACCTTTTTTTTTAAAAAAAAAAAACCTTTAGCTTTCTTCTCTTCAGGTATTCAAAAACAAAACAAGGGATTTGGTTATTTGGTGATTAAATCCTGACAGCTTATTAAATTCAAAGAGCAAAATCATAATAAGATATAGCTATCTGTCTTCCTGAAAGTATCTAAGCACTGGATTCTAATTATGTAATTGTGCATTAAATACCAGCAGTTCAGGGAACCTTTTCTAATGGCCCATTATTTTCAAATAAACACACAGAATTCATATATTTTGGACAATAGTTCCTCTTTGTATATGGAAACAGATAACACTCATCCTTCCAACTGGCACTGGCTTAAGCAAAGAAGCCAAAAACTGAAGAGGCCATGGAGAACGAATTAGCTTTTTCCTTCCCAAGACAAGTTTCCTGTAACTCAGATTTCAGAACCATGAAGCAAGACACAAAGAAATTTGCACTGTCCCTGGCCAGGGGAGCTGCACCTGAAGCCTCACCAAGATTTTAATGTCCAAGTTTGCACCTTTTGGATGGTATGATTCTCTTTAAAATGGTTCAAAGGAGATGGTGTTAAATCCAAGAAACGCATATGCAGCTGTTTTTGCCCAGCAACTAATAATGAAATGTCTGGCTCAAGTGGCATATCCCTCTCTCACAGGGGCTTGCCAGGCCCATGTTAAGAGACAACTCAATGAGGCTACTGTAAGGCCTATATAAAGCCTGTGGTGCATCTGAATGATCACTGAAGATACTGTTAAACTGCACTTGAGACTAGCTAGATGAGCAAGCAATTACTTACAGAAGAGTCTCACTACAGTCAACAAGCCACATGGCCACAAATGTGCTATTCACACAGAGTTTAAAAGCAAGCAAGCAACTGGGCCAACCGTATTGTTAATGAAATATTCTCATTGTTGTTGTTTTTCCAATACTTCTGACTAACCATGCAGTGGATCTTAAAATAGCCAACAGTAACATAAAACAGATGTGCCGAGCCTTAAGCAAAAACAGGTGAACCAATTGAACAGAAACCTAGAGCAGATCCCTAAAATCTTTCCACTTAAGGCAGAAGGAAGATGACTACTTGAACTGTTGGGAGGGGAATTTGTTGCAATGCAGACACCACAATAAAATGTGATTAAGGCCAGAAGAGACACACTAAATAAGTCATATCTCATTGCTGGATGTGTATCATCAGTAATTTTCATACCGGTCTTATAAGAGCCAAACCTAAATTTCTCCCACTGGCATAAAAACTGACAAACCCCAGACTGCATGCATAATTTAACCACTGCCAAGTCTGTTTTATATTTGTTTACAGAAAACCCCCACAAAGACTGTAATGGAATGATAACTAAGCGAAGCAATTCTACTGACATGTGAAGATAGAACAGAAACAAGCACAATTGCAATGGACACTTCTGCATTTTGAGTGCAAGAGAGCTTTTGGCAAGACACACATGTTCTCTGAGGATAAAGATTAGGAAAGGCAGGGAAGCTTACCTATAGAGATCAGAGGAAATGGCTGCAGTCACTATCTGGGCATAAGCTTTACTTCTTATCCAAAAGCGCTATGAGTGGGAAGGGGGAAAATCAATTCTTACTGCTTTGTACATTCCTTTTCCCAATGGCTTCCCTTTTCCTTCTCATACAAGCTTGTATAGGATGATTCTAAGATTAGTTGAACGAGAATCTAGGATCTTTCTTTAGACCTTTATGCTTTCTGAAGAATAGAGTTATTCAAGAGCACTGGGAATTCTTTGAGCGTAAACGACACAGAGTTGGACACTAAGAAGGGCTGATCAAAGAAGAATTGATGCCTTTGAACTGTGGCACTGTGTCTACCACAGCCAGCCACAGATGCTGAATCATATAAAACCAGAAACATCACTAGAAGTCAAAATCACAAGACTACATCTTATTTACTTTGGCCACATCATATGTGCAAATTCATTGGAGAAGTCTGGGATGCTAGGAATGGTTAGTAGATCAAGAAGAAGGAGAAAGCCAAGAACTCACTGACTTGAGACCATCAAAGCTTCTACAAAGATGAACATCCAACAACTGAAAGATGCTGTGCTTGACAGGGTAGCCTATAAAACTGCCAGGAGCTGGACACAACTGAACAGTTAAAACTACCATTATATGTAACAACTAGTACTAGCATCTGGTTGCATTTTTTTCTCCACTTTTATTGTGTCAAATAGATTAAGACCCTACAAGAAGAAGTTGTCTTGTCTCGTAGTTTCTGTACAGTGTTTAAAAAGAAAACTGGAATGAAAAAGGGGATGATTTTGTAAATCAGCTTCCTTTAAGGAAATAGCTCAAACTGTATTTTATAATGACAACACAGTATAGTCATTTTATAATGAAGATAATTTATCCCAATCCCATGCAGCTTGGCAAGGAAAGTCTGTGTGGTGAACACTGTCAGTTTGTCCTTTTTTAATAAAAAAGAATCTTACTAAATTGCTGCGATACAATTATTTACACATTTTAATTTGGATTGAAAAATGTATTTGAAAAATTCTCTCTAGTTGTGTATAACCACAGCATATTTTTAAAACACATATAAATTACAGGGCTCTAACTTTCAATTAATATTCAAGAAATACTACATTTTGCTGGATTTGTATATCACATCATATGCAATATGATATCCATTTTAGTAAAAATAAAACTTTAGTCAGCCTAAAAAATGCTCTACAACTAAACAGAATTAAGTGCAATTCACCCATAACTATATACTGTATTATTGCAATCTTAAACTAAGCTGGAATATGGTTCATATGTAATAAGATATCTCCCATAGCCAAATAAGTTATGTTAATTTATCTGGTTATATTTCAAGCAGTTGAATTTTTTTTATTTGAATTTTTGTATAAATAAAGATAACATAGCACCAGATGGACTCATCAGAAGCACACTGGTCAAACAGAAGAAATTTTTTACAATTACTTGAAGGAGAAAGCAGAAGGCAGGAGAGTAGCCTTGTGCAATTGTCCTGGTCCAAGTTTTTATAGCTGAGCTACAACATTTCTATCTGATAATCTTACCTATACTTGTTTCTAAAGATTGGCATAATGGTGGGAGAAATATTTATTTATTAAATTTATATGCCACCCATCTCACCCTTGAAGTAATGAACAGAAATCAGAAATAAAGTATTTCTTTTTTTTCATTGTAACATTTACTTTTATTTATTCATTTAATTTTCCTATTTTTATAAGTGGTTTTATGACATTCCTACATAAATGTATGGTCTCAAAAATGCACAGATATCAACATATACTCAAAACACCATATTAATACATATCTATTTATATATTGTCAATAAATACGAATTCCCCTCTTGCCCTCAAGGAACAAATCTTCTAATGGATTTTGAAGCAAGACATCGTGAAGTGAAAGGCTGCAATTATCAATAAAGTCCATCAGAACATTTTCTTTCATGGGTTCCTTCTGATATTTCTCTTACAACAATCTAGATTTATTATGGCTATAATAAACTATATTATATATTTATATAACTATATAAACTAACTATACATTATGGTACTTTTCAGCAGCTATTTCTAAGACAGTCTGTCAATCGTTATAAATAACTGTTGTCTTGGCAACATATAGCAGACTCTGCATTTAGCCATACACTTAGTATGATTCCTAGAATCAAAAGGAGTATTTTTATGTCCTAACAAATGTTGCTTTCATCCAGGTAACCATAGGTACAATGTATGTCCTAAGGAGACTGAATAGTCCAACAAACATAATCAATCAATCAATCAATCAATCATAATAGAGCTGGAAGGGATCATGGAGGTTTTCTAATCCAACCCTGATTAAGCAGGAGATCTTATACCATTTCAGACAAGTGACTGTCTAGTTTCTTCTTAAAGACCTCCATGGATGGAGCACCCACAACTTCTGAAGGCAAATCCTTCCACTAATTAATTGTTCTCATTGTCAGGAAATTTGTCCCTAATTCTAAATTGATTCTCTCCTTGATTAGTTTCCATTCATTTTTTCTTGTCTTGCCTTCTGGTGCTTTGAACTACAAGTTTTTTTTTCTATATATTACAATATATCATTTTCTGTACAGTGTGGTACCTGAGTGTCAACCCATAATACAGGTTTTAATAATAATCATACATTTCACAATTCTTATTCTTATACATCCCCATAATAATATTCTTAGTTATTAAATATATTCTTAATTTTTCATTTAATCAATATTTCATCATACCTTTTAATTCACATCTTCATTGTCTATATATCTTATTTTCTATCCACCTTCCTATCACATTTTATCATTTAACCATT